>SJYC01080720.1:0-14792 GCA_006408675.1 Madoqua kirkii | reverse complement strand
ATATAGATATAAATGTTAAAAATACATTTAAATGCTAAATATATATATTTAGCATTTAATATATATATGTATATATATATATACATATATATATATACACACGTACCATTTATAAATAGCACAAGATGGTGATTGCAGCCATGAAACTAAAATATGCTTAGTCCTTGGAAGGAAAGTCATGACCAACTTAGACAACATATTAAAAAGCAGAGACATTACTTTGCCAACAAAGGTCTGTCTAGTCAAGGCTCTGGTTTTTCCAGTGGTCATGTACGGATGTGAGAGGTGGACTATAAAGAAAGCTGAGCACTGAAGAATTGATGCTTTTGAACTGTGATGTTGGAGAAGACTCTTGAGAGTCCCTTCGACTGTAAGGAGATCCAACCAGTCCATCCTAAAGGTCCATCCTAAAGGAGATCAGTCCATTGGAAGGACTGATATTGAAACTGAAACTCCAATACTTTGACCACCTAATGCGAAGAGCTGACTCATTGGAAAAGACTCTGATGCTGGGAGGTATTGGAGGTAGGAGGAGAAGGTTATGACAGAGGATAAGATGGCTGGATGGCATCACCGACTCAATGGACATGAGTTTGAATAAACTCCGGGAGTTGGTGATGGAGAGGGAGGTCTGACATGCTGAGATTCATGGGGTCACAAAGAGTTGGAGATGACTGAGTGACTGAACTGAAAAAAAAAAGAAAAAAAAATTATATGTAGTGTTTAAATTCTTTGCTAGGTACCTTAAAAAGAAAAATGCACACTTATGTGAAGAATTGTTAAATGTAGAAGACTACTTTTGTAGCTGTGCTGTCAAGAGTAGCTCTTCAGAATGTTATGTTTGAAAGTTAAAAGCCCTGGAAAAGTTAGCATAAAGCACTACACTGAATGGCTGTTTAGGAGGAAAGAAGAATATCATCCCTGAGGATTTTTATGTCCTTTGATAGAATAGTCTTCAAAAAAATGGATTGAGAGAGACAGAGAGAGGCAAAAATAATTTTTCCTTATCTCCTCCTACCCTTTTTTTTTCCCTTAAAGGTCTGAACCAAAGTATGTTAGTGGAATTAGCAGAATATGTCTTACTGAAACTGAATATTCTATATGTGTCCTATAATTATATGGTGACTTTTTCTTTTCAAATGAAGTAGGATCTATGTCACCAATGAGTTCATATTTTGTAGTGTCTTGTTTATTTGAGGACAGTGTGTGTGTGCATATGTCTGTGTGTATATATGTTAACTTTTACAGCAGTACAAACAATTGTCTTAAGTAGCAGTATGATTACATTGGAAGTATAATTCTTTAAAAGCTGATAGACAACTGTTTTCCTCTTTAGCCTTGTTTTGAATCAATGGAACACCGTGGTGAAATCACATTATAAAGAACTCGCTTATGATTAGTATTTTAAAAAGTAGAATACTTCTGCTTGGCACAAATTTAACAATACAGTCAATCTCCATGATTAAAGTGTAAGGGGAAACTGCAAACATCTGCAAATGTTCTATTAATTGCCTATTAAGAACATATATATTCTGACGGGAGCTGGGAAATTTTCCCCATAGTTATAAGTAGTTCTGAGTATATGGACTGCTAGTCAAGAACAAGGGACAGATTCCCTTGGACTGGTAAGAGATGGAAGAAAATGGTACTGATGCATGGGTACAGTTATAGAGTAAATTTCAGAACTATGACAGTGAGAGATATTTGTTAGTGAAAATTTGTTAGCAAGGAAGGTGCTGAAAGCAGAGGAAGAGCAAATAAAACAAACATCACCTATAGAAGATAACTGCATGTTATAATTTTTCTGTGTCTCATGAAAGTTTGTTTCTTCATGAATCATGGTCTAAAATTTCCTTTTGGGATAATCTGGGTTAATCCCATTAGCCTAGCACAATCTGTTTTCCGTGACACATATGTACTTTTTTTCATTCACCGACATATTCATTCATTCATTTCATGATTTTTCCATGGGCAGTCATCCATGGGAAACAGTTTTTTCTAGGATGAATCTCAACTCTGTATGCTGCCAAAAAATTCTTCTAGGTATAGAATTATTATTTATTCAGGATGTTAAGCCATACTCAGTTTTCTGGTATATTTGTTAAATAAATTAATGTGAATTATTTAGAATCAGGTCCCTGGATATAATCTAAGGGTGGGTATTCAGTTATATATAGAAAATTAATTAAGAGATAATTTACAGCATTGTAAAAATGTCCCTTTCAATTGTTCACAGGGTTTCTGGATTTATATACAATGTACAGATTTTATGTACAGAATCCTATTTGGTTATGATGATGAAAGATTAATTGATCAATCAACTACTGTTTATTAGTACTTACTAATATTATAAGTGACCTTATATCCTTAACTAAAACATTTTAACATTAAAATGTGAAACAGCTCAGAGATTCAGTCACTTTTTAGACCAGTAATTGCACTAAACAGTTCTCTCTTTGTGGCCAAATCATAATTTTCAGTCTTCATCTACCATAATCCTCTGAATATTTGAAACTGGTGACCTCATTCTATTTGGAACACTCCATGAGTTTCCACACACCAGCACACATTTTTGGCCTACACATAAATTCCTTTCACGGTCTCCTCTTTTCCATCTGTGCCATACAATTTAGTTGTTCTTGGAGGTGCTGTTATAAGCCCTATTCTATTATTTTCCTATGTATTTTCTCTGTGGATCTCAGCTTTTCTCTCACTGCTTTTCTTCGGCTAACAGGTATGTGTGGATGATGACATGATTTTCATGCTCAATCTTGCTCTTGAGCTTTTATATATTAGTACAATGTAACACAATTACAATTAATACAATGTATTGTTAAATGTTTCTACCAAAAATGCACCTTAAGGACATCAAATCCAACATCCAAAACCAAACCTAACTACTCCTTATACTTCACCTCATTTTCCTCCCTTTTTCTCTATCTTTTCTTCCCAAATCCTGAGAGTTTTCCTTGATTTCTTTGTTTTATGCCTCTAGATGCAATCAGTCATATGTACTCATTGTTATTTCTTGCATTTATCTACTTCTTTCCTTCTAAATTCATGCTTCAGGCCTCATATTTAATCCTGGATTTTATATTCACTTCAATAGCTTCCAGCCTTGCCTTCCATCCTATTTTTTCCAGTATATATTAGTAATCATTCTAGTATTTAATCCGATTAATTTACTTGCTTGTAATTGTGTGCTTGTCTCTATTTTTTTCTCTAACATGCATTCAAGAACTTTCATGATTTGGTCTTTGCTTATACCTGTTTTATCCTCTGCCCTCTCTACTTACTCTATGGTCCTGTTAAACCGAGTATTTTGCAGCCTTATGAACAAGCATACCCTTTCTGGCTACTTGGACTTTGCATAGGATTTTTTCTGTAAGTGATAATTCTTACTCAGTTTTGAGCTTCGATTTAAGGAGTAACTCCTCTGAGAACCTAGACTATCTCTCTTGGTGTCTCCTAAGAAGAGTCCTAGAACCTTGTTCTTCTCTCTCTTCTAGCACTTGCAGGCATGACACATTACTACAGAATTAAACCCAGCAATTCCCAATGACCTAGGGATATAGACTGGTGATCAAAGGACGAGGTAAATTTCAGTCCCTACACTCTAGCTCCTCTGAGAGACTGCAGAGAGTATTGTAGGACACAGTTGGTACAACCAACGGCACACTTTGGTCTAGTATTTCCTAGTAGAGCTGGCACAAAGTATACATCTAACTTATGAGAGAGCAATTAAAGTAGTTGAAGGATCAGTCTGAGTTTTTTTTTCTTTTAATTAATTTATTTTAATTGGAAGACAATCATTTCACAACACTCTGGCGGCCCTTGCCACATATCAACATGAATCAGCCATAGGCGTACATATGCCTCCCCTCATTCTGAACCCTTTCCCACATTCCTCCTGACCCCATCCCTCTGGGTTGTCCAAGAGCACTGGTTTTGAGTGTCCTGCTTCATGCATAGAACTTGCATGGGGTTATTATGAATTATACTGATTTATCTTTAGTGACTTCAGAGTTGTTTTCATTACCATTTCAGGTTCCTTTTGGTGTTTGTTCCATCAGATCCTCCTAAGAAGAAATAACCTGAAATGCAGCTCTACTAAGGTAAATGTAATCGATAATCTTGAATTTATTTGAAAATGCTAATTATCTGTCAGTCCTCATTGATTGAACACATCTTCTGGATTATTAAACATTAGAAATCCTGTGAAGCAGAAGTTATTAAAACAAACAAAAAAAATTAGAGCCTTCTTTGGATAATTCCACCATATAAAATTCCCAGGGCTGTTGTAACAATGTACCACAAACTGATTAACTTAAAAAAAAAGAAATTGTTCTCTCAGTTTGAAAGCCAGAATTCCAAAATTAAGAGACTCACAAGTCCATTTTCAAAGGGAGCAAACTTCCTTGTCCTGTCCTAGCTTCTGATGGTTGCTGGCAGTCCTTGGCATTCTCTGGCTTGCAACTGTGGAACTTTATTTTCTACCTGTCATCACACAGCCTTCTCTTCTCTGTCTGAACTTAAAACATCTTTACATGGCTTTTTTTTTTTTTTTTTTGGTAAGGATCCCAGTTATTGGATTTAGAGTCACCCTAATCCAATATGACTTTATGTTAACTTGATTACATCTGCAGTGAACCTATTTCCAAATAAGTTCACATTCACAGACAACAAGAGGGGTTGGCATTTGAACTTTTTTTTTTTTTAAGAATGCAATTCAAATCACACCCACCACATACAATACTGGTTACTCTCTCGGTCTGTAAGATTCACTTTGAAAATGGAATGAATACTTATCTTGGAGGACAGTGGGCCTGAACCAATATGGCTCTTTTATTCTGCAATGTTCTTTGATTCATTTCTCATCTAACTTCCCCACTTATCCACTCATATTACCTAGGCAAAACAAAAAGGCCTCTTTATCTTTGAGCAATCCCTCCTTATCCTCTTATACTTTGGCCAGCTTCCAAACCCAGCTCTTACTCTTTCATAATTCCCAGTATCCTTTCATGCCAAAACTTGAAAACTGAACTCTCAAAATATGTATTAGTTTATATTCACTGTTCTCATCCTCTCTAAAGCCACTTCAGTCAGACGTCTTCTCCCTCCTGCAATGATGTTCAGTTCAGTTTAGTTCAGTCCCTCAGTCGTGTCCAACTCTTTGTGACCCCCAAAACCACAGTATTCAGGGCCGCCCTGTCTATCACCAACTCCCGGAGTTCACTCAAACCCATGTCCATTGATCGGCGATGCCATCCAACCGTCTCATCCTCTGTCGTCCCCTTCTCCTCCTGCCCTCAATCTTTCTCAGCATCAGGGTCTTTTCAACTAAGTCAACTCTTCGCATCAGGTAGCCAAAGTATTGGAGTTTCAGCTTCAACATCAGTCCTTCCAGTGAACACCCAGGACTGATCTCCTTTAGGATGGACTGGTTGGATCACCTTGCAGTCCAAGGGAAAATCAAGTCTGCTCCAACACCACAGTAAAAAACCATCAATTATTCTGTGCTCAGCTTTCTTTATAGTCCATCTCTCACATCCGTATATGACCACTGGAGAAACCAGAGCCCTGACTAGATGGACTTTCGTTGGCAAAGTAATGTCTCTGCTTTTTAATAAGCTGTCTAGGTTGGTCATAACTTTCCTTCCAAGGAGTAAGTGTCTTTTAATTTTATGGCTGCAGTCACCATCTGCAGTGATTTTGGTGCCCCCAAAATAAAGTAAGCCACTGTTCCCACTGTTTCCCCATCTATTTGCCATGAAGTGATGGGATCTGATGCCATAATCTTAGTTTTCTGGATGTCGAGCTTTAAGCCAACTTTTTCACTCTCCTCTTTCACTTTCATCAAGGTGGTTGTTCTTCATTTTCTACTTTAAGAGTGGTGTCATCTGCATATCTGAGCTTACTGATATTTTTCCTGGCAATCTTGATTCCAGCTTGAGCTTCTTCCAGCCCAGCGTTTCTCATGAGGTCCTCTGCATATAAGTTAAATGACTAGGATGACAATATACAGCCTTGACATACTCCTTTTCCTATTTGGAACCAGTCTATTCCATGTCCAGTTCTAACTGTTGCTTCCTGACCTGCATACAGGTTTCTCAAGAGGCAGGTTAGGTGGTCTGGTATTCCCATCTCGTTCAGAATTTTCCATAGTTTCTTGTGATCCACACAGTCAAAGGCTTTGGCATATACAATAAAGCAGAAATAGATACTTTTCTGGAACTCTGTTGCTTTTTCCATAATCCAGTGGATGTTGGCAATTTGATCTCTGGTTCCTCTGTCTTTTCTAAAACCAACTTGAACATCAGGGAGTTCACGGTTCATGTATTGCTGAAGCCTGGCTTGGAGAATTTTGAGCATTACTTTACTAGCATGTGAGATGAGTTTAATTGTGCAGTAGTTTGAACATTCTTTGGCATTGCCTTTCTTTGGGATTGGAATGAAAACTGACCTTTTCCAGTCCTGTAGCCACTGCTGAGTTTTCCAAATTTACTGAAATATTGAGTGCAGCATTTTCACAGCATCATCTTTCAGGATTTGAAATAGCTCAACTGGAATTCCATCACCTCCACTAGCTTTTTTCATAGTGATGCTTCCTCAGGCCCACTTGACTTCACATTCCAGGATGTTCTAGACAGACACTCACAGACATCTCTAGATGGTGTCAGTGATCACACCATCTTGAATATCTGGGTCGTGAAGATCTTTTTTGTACAATTGTTCTGTGTATTCTTGCCATCTCTTCTTAACATCTTCTACTTCTGTTAGGTCCATGCCTTTTCTTTCCTTTATTGAGCCCATATTTGCATGAAGTAGTCCCTTGACATCTCTAACTTTCTTGAAGAGATCTCTAGTCCTTCCTATTATATTGTTTTCCTCTATTTCTTTGCACTGATCACTGAGGAAGGCTCTCTTATCTCTCTTTGCTATTCTTTGGAACTCTGCATTCAAATGGTATATCTTTCCTTTTCTGCGTTGCTTTTCACTTCTCTTCTTTTCACAGCTATTTGTAAGGCCTCCTTAGTCAGCCATTTTGCTTTTTTGCATTTCTTTTTCTTGGCGATGGTCTTGATTCCTGTCTCCTGTTCATCGTCACAAACCTCTGTCCATAGTTCATCAGGCACTTTATCAGATCCAGTCCATTAAATCTCTTTCTCACTTCCACTGTATAGTCATAAGGGATTTGATTTAGATCATACCTGAATGTTCTTGTGGTTTTCCCCACTTTCTTCAATTTAAGTCTGAATCCGTCAATACGAAGTTCCTGATCTAAGCTGCAGTCAGCTCCTGGTCTTGTTTTTGCTGACTGTATAGGGCTCTTCCATCTTTGGCTGCAAAGAATATAATCAATCTGATTTCAGTGTTGACCATCTGGTGTGGTGAAACTGCCTTTAAAGTCACTGATAACTTTTATGCTATTGTTTCTGGTAGTTATTGCTCTATTTTTAATACCTGTATCTCTTAAGAGCATTTACCATAATTGTATGCTCTTGTTTTCTCTACTAACTCAATGATCACTCTTTAAAATATCATTTGATTATTACTCTCCTGGCTCATAATGTAACAGGGCTTAGGCCTTGGTCTTTTTTCTTCTCACTCATATGATGCTTTTCTACCTCATTTCTTGAAATACCAATTATATGTGGGTGACTCTCATATATATATATCCAATCCGGGCTTCTCTCTTAAACCCCATTACATGTTTATCAACAGTCTATTTGATATTTTCACTTGAATATCTCATAAATTTCTCAAAAACAGTATTTCTGCACTCTCAGATTGACTTCTTTCTCCTCTTTTACTCCCGAGTTCCCCCCCAAAACCCCTAAAAGAAAACCAAAACTTATCCTGCTCTTGATACATTCATCCCAGATTGAATTTTGGGCAACTCTTTATAGCTGCTCAATTCTAAGAACTTTGAATCAGTGTAGATTCTTCTATATCTCTCACAACCTGCATACTGTCCGACAGGCATCAACATCCAAAGTATACCTTACATCTAACCCTGTCTCTCTCTTTCCTGCTATCACCCACCCTTCTTGGGGTCATCAACATTCCTCTCATATATTACTTGAATAGACTCCTAAATAGCCTCTCTCCCTCTGACCCCTTGCTCTATTCTCAATAAAGCATCTAGAATGATCATTTATAAACAAATATAGTCATTACTCCTCTGAACAAACACTAAAGTTGTTCTATATTTTTCTGCAAGGAAAATTCAAAGCCTTTACAATGCCTGAGAATGTAGTAGCTGATTTGGGTATCTTTTCATGTCATCCTTCTCTCTACTTTGCTGATTCTGCTCCAGTTACTTTTGTCTCTCTGCTGTCATAGGGTCTTTGTGCCAGCTATTCCTGATGTGTAGCTCAAACCTCCTCCAAGCCTTTATTCAGAATTCACCTTCTCAATGAGTTGCAGTTAAAATCATACCATCCTCAATTCCCAGTTCTCTTTATCCCGATCTCTTTATATTTTTCCATGTTATATTTGTCCTTTCACCATGTTATAGTATTTGTGGTATTTATGTACTATGTCTACTAGAATGCTAAATCTGTAAGACTAGATAACTCTATTTTATTTGACTGTTCCAAGTAGCTAGATTAATGTCCTACACATGAAAGATGTTCAAGTTTGTACTTTTTGAGTAAATGAATGAATAACTAGCAGCAATATAGTTAGTAGTCTCACAGTGGATGCTTGAAATCATGTTATTTGTTCATTTTATATTCATTTAGGAATAATACAAAGAAAAATAATGTTGTTACAATAGTCACCATCATTGTTGATAGTGATTCTCTAGATTCCTAGAGATTTTTTTACATTGTTGAATTTGATACATATCTATGGTATATAAGAATCTATAAAAAAATACCACTGGAATTTGCAAGATGAAGTAACTGTATCAGGCTTAAATAGCTTACATAGTGGTAGACTCAGCGTCAACACCAGGTCTGTAGGAATTGAAATTCCACTTTAACCATTCTACGATATTACCACTTTTATAACCACTCACTTATGTGAGACAGCTGCTCATCATCCAGCCCTGGATTTCTTAGTCTGGATTTGTTAAAACTATCACTGATATTGTTATTGTGTGTGTGTGTGTGTGTGTGTGTGTGTTTTCCTGTTGTCTTCAACTTCTTTTTAAAGCAATCTGTGACACATTGAGAAATGCTTCTAGGAAATAGCTTTGCAACTCAACAATAGCACTTCAGAACTAAGTAATTTAATATGTCAGAAAGGAATGTACTGGATGCACCAGTTTCCTCAGGGCTTTGTTTGGCCTCACAGAAACCACAATGTGCTGCTCTGTAATAGGTCTTGTGCTTTCTTCACAATAGTCTTTTTATATCGGTGGCCCAGAAATCATTGTGACATTTGCCTTAAAGAGGATTCACTAACTCTGCCTTATTTATTTGGTCACTTTTTAAATTTGCATTTGCTGCTGTTACTTGAAGATGGCTTTCTGAAATAAATAATTTTCTTTCCTGTACCTGGTTTTAGCCATATTTCTTATGAATTTGAGCTCCAATTCAGTTCCCATTAAAAAAAAAAAACACAACTTTTTTAGTTTATATCTAGTGAGACTTCAAATTCCTAGATAGAGAAGAAAAGCCTAGCCTTTAATCTGATAGAATATCATATATCTAAATTCAGTGAAAGCTAAGTGGAGCTTCCCAGCAGAGAGACCAGAAGCAACAGAAAAGATTGAGGAAACTGTATTTTCACCTCAATTCAATTTCAAATGTTCACATTCTGAAGCACTCAGATTTTTTTAAAAATATCATTTTTTACAAGATAACACTTGCTAATTATAGCTTTCAAAACTAAAGAGGAAAGGTTAGCTCAGGGAGAGTACTGACTGTTTGACAGTTGTAAATTTGGAGAATATTTGCTTAAGAAATGCAGGTCGGATAAATATACAACTTCTATAGTAGAATTATTTACTAATGATGCCTTATGACAGGATGGTTGAGAAATTCTTAGATTTCTCAATTATAGCTTAATTATACAACTCAATGTAAACCTATATGCCTTTGTGGGATAGGGAGAACTGAGGATAAGAATGCAGATAAATGACATTTTTCTCAAGAGAGCCAAAACTTTAGAATATTGTTAAACTGTTTTGATTAACTTGAGTCTTATATATCAAGAGCTATGACTCTTTATGAATGCAATATTATTACTTAAAAACAGTGAAAGTTTGCAAACTTCCTGGGAAATTTCGATTCCATGTATCTTTAGTGTTTGGGCTCTGGAACTTGGGACCATTGGAAATGTAATTATTTTATGCATACAGATTGTGTTCTTTAGTTAAAGATTCTGTTGTTTATAATAAACTTATGTGGTGGTGGGTAGTCATGTGTTGAATAGCCTGCACAATAAATTTGTGTGGTAGGTAAGTCACGTGTTGAATATCTATTAACTTATATCCTTGGAATATATAGTCATAACACAAAAATCAGACATTAATGTTATGCATATTTGAAGAACAATTTCAGAAATGTAGATTCATACGTATCTGTTGCTTCACTCAGAAAAATTTGCCCATATAAATGGGCAGCCTTCAGTTAATTTTGTATTTTGTTATCTAAGGTTTCCATCATATTTCATACCAATAAACAGGTATTACTGAGTTTAGAAATATTTGATTGCTATATGTAACTTTCACGGACTTCCCTAATGGCTCAGACAGTAAAGAATCTGCTTGCAATGCAGGAGACTCAGATTCAATCCCTGGTTTATGAAGAGGCCGGCTACCCACTCCAGTATGCTTGCCTGGCGAATTCCACGGACAAAGGAGCTTGGCAGACTACAGTTCATGGGGTCACAGAGTTGGACACAACTGAACAGATAATACTTTGACTTTATCAACCTTCACACACTTATATTCCAAAAAGTCTCCAGTGAATTCTTCTTACCTCTGACATTTAGTTTTTCTGAAGTCAAAAAGAATTAAGGGGATATTTCTGAAATATTTAAATTCAGAAGTCAATGTCAAAACTAATAATGATTTTCAATAGGCATTTTATTACATGCACACAAAGTTATTAATTGAAAGAAAAGCAGTTTAAAATTTTGGATTGTGATCACTGCTAGGGAAAGAAAGAAGGCAGGTAACTTGGTATAATCTTTCGTAAACATGTTGGTAAGTGGACCTCCTGGAAAAGATACAAATGGTGCTTGCCAGGAGGCTAGTACCTACCTATGACATGCTTTTAGGAAGATGTTTCTGCTTTAAGGTTGTTTACAATAAGCAAAAGTATTGTAGGAACTAATGAGACATGGCTTCCTGAAAATGTCATGTAAGCCATATAACTGAGGGTATAAAATGGGTATGTTTCATTATAAACTCTCCTTACTCTTTAAAGTATCCCATAAACTTCATGGGACATTTCTTATATTACTCTGAGCTTGGGAGTGAATGCCTAGTGTTTACAGAAAGGACATAGTCATACAAAATTTTCACTGTCTCTAATTTACTTGTACTCCTTGATTGCTTAATCTTTGAAGTTACTAGTAATGCTAGTTTAGTAAGGTTTCTGATTTGTGTGAATCTGACTTTATTCAGTGTGACCCATTAATGTTAGCTAAGGAATCCTCAGCATTCACTTCTCCATTGATTACTAGTTCCTATCTTCTATAGCAGATATGTGGTATTTTTTAAATAAAAAATTAACATTGTATAATGCCAGTAGACAATAATTTAGTGAATCATTTAATAGATCTTTAATAGACCTAGGACACTGTTTCTACCAAATATGTAGATAGCCTGTGCTTCAGAAATTAATCCCCTGCCCAAATATTGTTTGGGTAGGAATTAGATACTTTAGAATGGGTTTTAACCCACACACAATTAGATCATTATTTTATTGATCATATACTATTAATAACATTATAGTTATTTGAATAAGCTAAAGATCTGAAATACTTATTTCTTTTTAATAGAAAATTTTAGCCTATTATTGGTAACTTTCAACTGCATTTTTAATCTGCATAATCTTATCTTCTCAAAGCATGTAAAAGATTGAAGCTCCCAAGCTTTCACTTCAAAAGCATAAAAACATTTTGGTATATTCTCTTTCAGATATCTTTTTATTTCTATTTGTTTGTTGTAGCCTAGTCTAACCAGAAGTATGAGATATCTATATGAGAAATAAACAGGATTTTTCAGTTCTCTTTCAAAATCCCAGAGAAGTATACAACCCAATGACCAGAGAGAAAACCCAATAATATAAATTCATTTTCCACCCAAACATAGAACAGCCATTTAACTAAAAGCTGTATATATGAACAGTGAAATTAATGGGGAGGAAATTTCATGCAGAGTAGAAAATGAGAAATAGAAGTTGGAAAAGGGCATTAAGGAAGATTGCTCTTATGTCTGGTTCTGACGAATCAAATCCCTGTCATGCTAAATTTATCTACTGAATTCTGTTGATTAGAGAAGTTTAATGAAATCCACTGTCTAGGACTTGAGAATTTAGAACCAAAAGTATAATTCTTCCATGAGAATAAGACATTATTTTGAAACAACTCAAGAGATATGTAATTGCTAGAGAGCTTACCAGGTAGCTTTTAATATAAATTCTGTGATGACTGACACATATCAGCTTATTATACTAACAGATATTGCTGTTAGATATATATTAGCTCCTGGCTAATGTAACAAAAATATGTAACTCACTTGTATTATAGTTAGTAAAAGAATTTCTAGAAGGAATATTTAATATAAGAATTTTAATGAAATCTTAGACTTGTATCGGGGACTAAAATCAGAAGAAACATAAATTAACTTTACTTAAGGAACCTAGGAGAATAGATAGAAAGGTTTAATAAATATCAACAGGATGATCAGGTACTAAGCAAATAGATAAACATTCATAGGTTTACTAAGAAACTGCATGAACAGCTATAGAGTAAAAATATAATTATCAACTGCTCTAAACTATAAAATTATATGCAATCATTTAACAATAATACATATTATGAGATTTATAAGAAGAAAAAATAATTTTTTTCAAAGATGTATCTAAAAACTTATTAAGGAACTAGAAGTTCCTAGATGGAAATATTGTTGCTATAAATATTTCTAATCTTCTTGAATTCATTTATAAATCTAATAATTTTCCAGTCCCAGGCCCCTTATGATTTTGTGGTAACTTGATTAAGTCATACGGAGGTTATTCATTCTGGAAGTGTAGCTAGTTTAGACACATGTTGGCACCCCACTCCAGTACTCTTGCCTGTAAAATCCCATGGATGGAGGAGCCTGGTAGGCTGCAGTCCATGGGGTCCCTAAGATTCAGACACAACTGAGCAACTTCACTTTCACTTTTCACTTTCATGCATCAGAGAAAAAAATGGCAACCCACTCCAGTGTTCTTGCTTGGAGAATCCCAGGGACAGGGGAGCCTGGTGAATTGCTGTCTATGGGGTTGCACAGAGTTAGACATGACTGAGGCAACTTAGCAGCAGTAACATTAAAATATATTTAGAAAGTTACAATAACTTCAAAGAACAAGAACTAATGAAATCCCTCTTACACAAACAAAATTTATGAGCATAAATATTTCATTGATTATATAATGAAAGTAGTCAAAAATCAGTGGAGAAGAAGGAATTAGTAGTTGATAACTGGGAATTATAATAAATACTTGAAAAAAATCAAGTCATTTCTATATGTTCTTGTACATGTAGATTTAATTCCAGAGGCATTAACATTTAAATGTAAAATTTGGATATATAGAAATTCTAAGTTAAAAACTGATGACTCTTGTCATCTTGGAATATGAGAGTCCTTTCCGTACATAACAGCAATGAAGGAAAACATCCAAAACAACAAACAACCCCAAGAAAAGAAGTGAATCTGACTTAAAATTTTTTAAAAAATATTTTATTAATATGCATAATAAGTAAAATAACATGTAAAAAAGAGAAAAGAGCTAACTAAATAAACTATAACAAGAATTAATATTTTCATAAATATTAAAAAAATGCTTCACACATATGAACTTGTCAGTATAATTTTGTGTATTTTCATTAAATTTCTGTAATAAAACTCAAAATTATCAATGTAAGCCATATCAAATATAATATAAAATACATGTTAATTTTGAATTATTTGTTTAACTCAGCAAAATATATTTCTTTCTTTACCCTTATATAAGATATTCACAGTGTTTTCTCCTCAAAGCTAGTGAACCAAGAAAATGCAATTGGCATATTTTTTCATCCAGCAATATTTTCACCTGAAAACAAATGCATCTTTTGTGGCTATAACAAACTGTAAAAATTTTCAGAAGGTACTAGTAAGGCCTTTGACAGAAATATCTGTCTCAGTCAATACAAAGATGTGTATAAGAGACAGCCTATATGCCTTTGTGGGATAGGGAGAACTGAGGATAAGAATGCAGATAAATGACATTTTTCTCAAGAGAGCCAAAACTTTAGAATAGTTGTTAAACTGTTTTGATTAACTTGAGTCTTATATATCAAGAGCTATGACTCTTTATGAATGCAATATTATTACTTAAAAACAGTGAAAGTTTGCAAACTTCCTGGGAAATTTCGATTCCATGTATCTTTAGTGTTTGGGCTCTGGAACTTGGGACCATTGGAAATGTAATTATTTTATGCATACAGATTGTGTTCTTTAGTTAAAGATTCTGTTGTTTATAATAAACTTATGTGGTGGTGGGTAGTCATGTGTTGAATAGCCTGCACAATAAATTTGTGTGGTAGGTAAGTCACGTGTTGAATATCTATTAACTTATATC
>SJYC01080719.1:0-11092 GCA_006408675.1 Madoqua kirkii | reverse complement strand
TTTTTGCATATATATTATTATGCTTGAGACTTTAAATATATATAAAATTAATACTGCTAGTTATTATAAACACTTGTGAGAGAGACAGGTATAAATCTGGCTCTTGCCTCTTTTCAGACATGATATTAATATTCTAATTCCTTTGCAGTTTGTGAAAAAGTATATGAGTTTACGTGAAGCATAAGTATAAAAATTGCTACTATATTATAATCTATAGTATTTATATACTGCATGTAATATATACCTTTCTGTGTACCTATCAAACTGAAAAAGGTCAGAAGTACATACATCTTTCTTCTAATTATATATTTATTAGCATTAAATCAGACACAATAATAGTTCTTCACATTTGTAGTATGTTTTACATTAGTGGCCTTCACAGTGATTAACCTCTAGAGTGAACTGTGATTGTATTAACTGAGGACTTCTCTAATTATCAGAGGAAAATGTTAAGGTTAGCAGAAGTTCTAAATCATAAAAACCTTGGGTAAAAGAGCTAAAACTCAAGTCTCCTTATTCTTAGTTTAGTGTTTGAAACTAATTTGTTGACCAATTTCAAATAAAATGTTTTATTTAATAATAGTTTCATTTATTGCTATCTTTGATAGCAGGAAACTTAGCAGATCTACTTACTGAACTGCAAAGTGGTCTAATTTCTTTCCCATTGTTCCCATTGTTGCTTGACTGTGCTAACTGGAGATCTGGAGATACGTACTGACTGAAAGTGAGGGATGAGTAAAGGTATTCCATGCAAACAAAAGCAGAATAGCAATATTTATATCAGACAAAGATAGCCTATAAAATAGTCACAAGAGACAAAGAAAGACACTACACAGTGATCAAAGGTTCAACCCCCCCCCAAAATGTAACAATGTAAATATATACTAACCCAACATAAAAACACCTCAATATAAAAGGTAAATGTTAACAATCATAAAAGAATTTGACAGTAACATAATAATTGTGGGGGACTTTAACATCTCCCACTTTCATCAATGAGCAGGTCATCCAGGCAAAAATCATTAAGCCTTAAATGACACGTTATGCCGGATGAGCTCAATTGACATTTATAGAGCATTTCATCCCAAATCAGTGAAATATACGCACATGGAACATTTTCCAGGATAGATCACATACTGGATCATAAATTAAGCCTTGGTAAATTGAATAAAACTGAAATCATAGCAAGCATCTTTTGCAACCACAATGATATGAGAATATATAAATGATACTGCAAGAATACTATAGGTACTAGAGGTAAATAAAATGGACAACCTAGAAAAAATGGACAAATTCTTAGAAAGGTACAATCTCCCAAGACTAAACCAGGAAGAAATAGGAAAAGTAAGCAGACCAATCACAGGTACTGAAACTGAATAAGTAGTTAAAAAACTCCCAAGAAACAAAAATCTGGGGCTAGAGGTGTCACAAGTCAATTTTGCCAAAAATGTAGTGAAGAATTAACACCTATCCTTATGCAACTATTCCAAACATTTGCAGAGGAAGGAACACTTCTGAACTCATTCTATGAAGCTAGCATGACCCTGATACAGAAATCAGACAAATACATGGCAAAAAAGAAAATTACAGGCCAATATCATCATAAACATAGATATAAAAATCATCAGTAAAATGCTAGCAAATCAACTCCAATAATATATTCAAGGGATTGTCCATTATGATCAGTGGGATTTATTTTAGGGATGCAAATGTTTTTAAAATATCTGCAAATCAATCAATGTGATACATCACATTAGCAAAGTTAAGAATAAAAACCATATTATCATCTCAGTAAATGCAGAAAAAGCTCTTAATAAAATTCAACATCTTTTGTTGATAAAAACACTTTCCAGAAAGTGGACACAGTGGGGTATACCTCAACAAAATGAAGACCAACTATTTAGCCTTGTAAGAAAGAATTTGTTATATCACTTATCCTCTCAAGGAGTTTTTGTTGCATACCTAGTATAAGTCTGATACACTTTAGGTACAGAAGATAATGATAAACAATGGTCTATATTCAGAGATATTAAATATTACTGAAGTCAGTCTTTAAACAAAAATATTCTATATTTTTGCTACTAGCTATAATTATTGCAGGTGATTTGGAGGAGAAATACAGGATGTTATTAGAAACTGTAATAAAGAGACTATGCTAATTTTATGTCAGAACGTTAATGTTGATTAAATATCAACCATGTGAATGAGATTTGGGACTCATGAGATTTGGGTGATGGTGGGTAAAAGAAGGGGAGACTATTTTAGGCTATGGAACACAAGCTCTAAAATGTAACAGGAGGCAGAGATTTCAAGAAACATCCAAAATGCCTTAGGTATAGTAAACAAAGGAAAATTTATGACAAAATAATAGAACATACATAGTTAAGGGCAATGTCCTTTCACAGATTTTATACTTGGACATGGGTAGAAAAAAAGATATGAATAAAATTAACCCACTTGTACTATACAAGGATTAGATTGAGTTATTCCACAATCTGTTAGAAAACAAAGTTGAAGTTCCAAGTATGTACCAAGTGTTTCAGGGGCCATCTAGTTCTAGATCAGACACTGATCATAGGACCCTTAAGAAATGAGGTCTCTGCCACAGTCAACAGATGAGAAAGAAATACACTGAATATTCCACTCTTGCTTTAGCATAGATGAAAGTAACCTTGAACTTTGGCAATGTTCTAAGACATTGGCCATTATGAAAGATTAGTGTCTATCTCAAGTTACTAGGAAACTGTCAAATCTATGCCTGTTTTCAGTTCAGTTCAGACCAGTCGTTCAGTCGTGTCCGACTCTTTGCAATCCCATAAATCGTAGCATGCCAGGCCTCGCTGTCTGTTACCAACTACTGGAGTTCACTCAGACTCACGTCCATCAAGTCAGTGATGCCATCCAGCCATCTCATCGTCTGTCGTCCCCTTCTCCTCCTCCCCTCAATCCCTCTGTGCAATGATTTTGGAGCCCAGAAAAATAAAGTCTGACACTGTTTCCACTGTTTCCCCTTCTATTTCCCATGAAGTGATGGGACCAGATGCCATGATCTTCGTTTTCTGAATGTTGAGCTTTAAGCCAACTTTTTCACTCTCCTCTTTCACTTTCATCAAGAGGCTTTTGAGTTCCTCTTCACTTTCTGCCATAAGGGTGGTGTCATCTGCATATTTGAGGTTATTGATATTTATCCTGTCAATCTTGATTCCAGCTTGTGTTTCTTCTAGTCCAGCATTTCTCATGATGTACTCTGCATATTAGTTAAATAAGCAGGGTGACAATATACAGCCTTGACATACTCCTTTTCCTATTTGGAACCAGTCTGTTGTTCCATGTCCAGTTCTAACTGTTGCTTCCTGACCTGCATACAGATTTCTCAAGAGGCAGGTCAGGTGGTCTGGTATTCCTATCTCTTGAAGAATTTTCCACAGTTCGTTGTGATCCACACAGTCAAAGGCTTTGGCATAGTCAAGAAATCAGAAATAGATGTTTTTCTGGAACTCTGTTGCTTTTTCCATAATCCAGAGAATGTTGGCAATTTGATCTCTGGTTCCTCTGCCTTTTCTAAAACTAGCTTGAACTTCTGGAATTTTACGGTTCATGTATTGCTGAAGCCTGGCTAGCAGAATTTTGAGTATTACTTTACTAGCATGTGAGATGAGTGCAACTGTGCAGTAGTTTGAGTATTCTTTTGCATTGCCTTTCTTTGGAATTGGAATGAAAACTGACCTTTTCCAGTCCTATGGCCACTGCTGAGTTTTCCAAATTTGCTGGCATATTGACTGCAGCACTTTCACAGCATCATCTTTCAGGATTTGAAATAGCTCCACTGGAATTCCATCACCTCCACTAGCTTTGTTCATAGTGATGCTTTCTAAGGCCCACTTGACTTCACATTCCAGGATGTCTGGCTCTAGATTAGTGATTGCATCATCATGATTATCTGGGTCGTGAAGCTCTTTTTTGTACAGTTCTGTGTATTCTTGCCACCTCTTCTTAATATATTCTGTTTCTGTTAAGTACATACCATTTCTGTCCTTTATCGAGCCCATGTTTGCATGAAATATTCCCTTGGTATCTCTAATTTTCTTGAAGAGATCTCTAGTGTTTCCCATTTTGTTCTTTTCCTCTATTTCTTTGCATTGATAGCTGAAGAAGGCTTTCTTATCTCTTCTTGCTATTCTCTGGAACTCTGCATTCAGATTCTTTAATCTTTCCTTTTCTCCTTTGCTTTTCGCCTTTCTTCTTTTCACAGCTGTATATGGTTTTCAGTATTAGCTCAATCTTCCATTCTTCCTCCTGACAGCCTGGCTGTTACTTCCCTTGTTAGATTATGAATTACTTTCCCCTATAGCCTCATTTGAAATTGAAAAGAAAATCAAAATCCTACAGCAACGCTTTATTTGAAAGGTTCAGTTCAATAACCCTGAAATGGCCATTCATGAAAATGTCACTTTGTCATATTGATGTTTTTTTTTTACTGGACATCTGATTCCCCAAACACTCATCCTGGTTCACAGGTGAAACATTTATTATTTGGAAGGAGAATGACAGTGAGAAGTGTTTGTCAGCTCTTTTAAAGCTGTGAGAAATGGTGGCCCCTACTTATCCTACTTGAGTATTTGAGTCACATGGGGAGGCTGAGGTGACAAACCTTAGAGAGATGTTATCTTGTGCTTTTTATCTTCACTTTATTCCTCAGCTCCCTTGGCTGTTCCTCTTCTAACACACAAAGCCTGTAGTTCCAAGTCATTTAATATTTCAAAGGAATTAATATTTTAGTTAGTGATGGACCAACCTACTAAATTGAATCTTGGCTTGTAGATTGATGGATTGAATTCAGTCCAGATGAACAATGACCAGACTTCTTGTTCTCTTGGGGGGCGGGGGAGGGGTGCGGGGAATAAAATGCAGACAAAAGCTGCTACATAAATTGAGTCCTGGTTATGATCTCACCCTCAGTAAAGCATGTAGTCATCATTTCATTGGCACTTTTGGATAATAATTTTGCTTGTTTTATTTTTTTTTTCCCAAAGGGATCATATACAAGCATTCCTTTCCAAGATCATGTGTTTATTTGGAAGATAAATCCATTTTTCCTTGGTTAGCCTCTAGTGAAAATGAGGGCATGTGTGAGATGGTGTTAACTTTGTACTCAAAACCAGTGTTACTTATAGAAATTTTTTCTTAACCTAACTTATGTTTAATTTCTTCTTTATTCTTCAAACTTTAGGCTAGAGGGGAGTCTGTAAACCTAGAGTTAACAATGAAAAGACTGATATTAATAATTACTTTCTTTTTATTCTTAGTTACTGGTGATTTTTCTTAATTTTTAAAGCTACCCCTGATTTTTAATTATATTACTATAATCACTCTCTAAGATCTCTCTCTTTTGATCTTTCTTCTCTACTTCACTTTATTTATGACCGCTTTCTGTATAAGGTGACCACATGTCAATTTGCCTGGAATAAGACCTGTATTTGTCTGTTTCACCAAAAACAAAAACAAAAACAAAACAAAACAAATAACACCCTGATCTGGATGATTAGGAAACTTATAAATATCTGAAAGGTCAAAATACTCAGACTTGACTGCTGGCACTAGAGCTTATGTTACCAACTAGGACATAGGGCAGTGCTCTGAAAATCACACTGCCCTTACCACTGGGAAAAAGTTTCTGACTTGCTGAAGCTGAAAATTAGATGTTCTTGCTAGAGCCTTTTCTGCTGTAGCCACTGAAAGATGAATCTTGCTAAGTACCCTTTCCAGAATGGATTTCTTGCAACACCTGTTTCATCATGCTTTCAAACCCAAGTCTAAAAGATTGCTTCTGACTACAGAACCAGGAGACAAGGAGACTGTGTGGGTGAATTTAAACTTGTACATTTGTATAAGTCATGCACATATAACATGATACTCCACAAGCATGAAAATTGTTTCAAACCTGGGGATTGAATAATAACAACAGTTCACTGTTAGAATTGTTCCAAATTTGTGCTTGTGTCTGTGTCTAGATAGGAAAGGAGAAATCAGGAAAGAGTACAAAAAATGCAATATATTAGCTGTAACTTTTTTTTTTTTTAAGAAATGTCTAAAAGCAACAGAACAAACATAAAGTCATGTATAAACAGTAAATCCCTGCCTGTAAACAGAGAATCAAGATCTAATGTAAAGCTATGAGTTTGAATTTTATATTTCAATGGCTTAATAATAAAACTAGTTTCTATTTTTTTTTGTAAAAATTCAGAGAAAACCACAAACTATTTCCCAGAGTTCTTCAAGTAATTGACATGTCATGTACATATAAATTATAAAACTACTCTTGCCAATTGTTTGGATCCATGAAAAGAATTAGCCATTTGGGACTGATGCTTTTGAGAATTTTAAGGTAAATTCTTCCCTTCCTCTGGTTGACAGCTCTCTTTGGCTTAAAAAAGTTTTTTTTTCAGGTTTTGAAGAATAGATGGCTTTGGGGGGAATTTTTATTATGAAACATGAAGATAATAAATCAAATATTAACAGTGTTAGATAATGATTTTAATAAAAATTTTTATTGAAGTATAGTTGATTTACAATGTTCTGTTAGTTTATACTGTACATCAGAGTATCAGTTATACATATACAGGTATCTACTCCTTTTTATTCTTTTCCCATATAGATCATTACAAAGTATTGAGTAGAAATCCTGTTCTTATTAGTTATCTATCTATCTATAGTAGTGTGTTTTTGTCAGTCTCCCAATTCATCCCTCCCTATGTTCCCCTTGGTAACCATATTTGTTTTCTAGATCTGAGACTCTACTTCTGTTTTATAAATAAGTTCACTTGTACTGTTGTTAGATTCTACATATAAACAGCGTCATGTTATTTGTCTGTCTCTTTCTGATTGACTTCACTCAGCATGACCATCTGTAGGTCCATTCATGTTACTGAAAATGGCATTGTTCTTTTTTTATTGTTGAGTACTATTCCTTTGTTTATATGTATCATAGATATACATTCATTCATTGATGGGCATTAAGGTTGCTTCCCATGTCTTGGTTGTTGTAAATAGTGCTGCAGTAAAGACTGAGGTGCATGTAACTTTTTGAATTACAGTTTTCTTCAAATATATGCCTAGGAGATAATGATTATTAAGGCAGACACTGCTAGGTACCTAATTAATATCCATTTGCTCTTTTTTATTTTTATTGACAGAAATTGTTTGGGATGGCTATGTGAACAGCTTAAAAAAAAAAAAAAGGAACATTTCCCTACCTTTCTTCCCATTAGAGTTAGTTATGTGACACAGTCTTTCCCAATCAGAAATAAATTGAAAAGAGATTTTTATCCTTCAGGCCCTGGAGGAAGTAAAGTAGAGGCAGTGTGTAAAGCAGTGCCAGCTTTTTGTTTTAAAGTTTAATCATTTTCCGACTACAAAGCTTGGAAATTTGATAAACCTGATGGGTAAGGAAAGCAGTAAATCACAGACATAAACTCTATAGATTCTGCTGCTGCTGCTGCTAAGTCGCTTTGGTTGTGTCTGACTCTGCACAACCGCATAGACGGCAGCCGATCAGGCTCACCCGTCTCTGGGATTCTCCAGGCAAGAACACTGGAGTGGGTTGCCATTTCCCTCTTCAATGCATCAAAGTGAAAAGTGAAAGTGAAGTCACTCAGTTGTGTCCGACTCTTAGCAACCCCATGGACTGCAGCCTACCAGGCTCCTCCGTCCATGGTATTTTCCAGGCAAGAGTACTGGAGTGGGGTGCCATCGCCTTCTCCGGATTCTATACTACCTATATGAATGGGAACTAGTGTTAATGAGTAATATTTAGAAATTATGAGGGCTTTGTTAATATGATTTTTGTTTAATGAAATCTGACTTGAATCTCAAGCTCTAAGCTAATGTACTTTCTTAGTTAAGAACATCAATCGCATATTCCAAACATCTGTTCAATGAACAGACATCAAAAAATGAAGCTAATACTGCTGTATATATATTTGCATCTCCTTTACAACAAATATTGGCAACAACAGTTCAATATCTGCAAACAGTAATGGATTGGGAAATTTGCCAGAAGTTCTCAATATCAATTGTTGCTTTAATCTGGCTTAAACCATGAGTTATTTTTCAGGTTTCAGCAGCCTCTAAATTATTGCTCCATTAAGGTCATAAAGTTAGTACCATGAATATACTTTTACAACCAATAAATATGCTGTCTTGTGCATCATTTAGGACATTGCTGGAAGCATTTTCTATTTATAACACAGCAAGATATTTCATCAATATAAAGCAGTATCTCTCTAATATTTTTGCATATTGTTTTAAAGAAAAGAATATACTATCTTGTGCTCGAATGTACTTCCTTATGGTGTTTTTAAAAATTTCTCTCCAAACAAAGTCAGTATTATCCCAGAATAAAGGTTGTTTTTTTCTTAAGTAAATCTAAATAACTCTAATGCCCTGACATATACTCTATTCCAGTTTCATTTTTACATGCTACTGTTAATCTGCATTAGAGTTTGATTTGGTTTTTAGGAAGAAATATTTTGATGATAACAACTTCATCAAAATCTAGATGAAATATGAAAATTTAATGTCTGAGGACTCTTTCTCTATATTAATGTTCCATTTATAAATATGCTGTTAAATTTACACACAGTTCTCAGCAATGGTGTTTTTATAAGAGAAAACTCAGCAGTGGCCACAGGACTGGAAAAGGTCAGTTTTCATTCCAATCCCAAAGACGTGAAATGCCAAATAATGCTCAAACTACCACACAATTGTACTCATCTCACATGCTAGTAAAGTAATGCTCAAAATACTCCAAGCCAGGCTTCAGCAATACGTGAACTGTGAATTCCCTGATGTTCAAGCTGGTTTTAGAAAAGGCAGAGGAACCAGAGATCAAATTGCCAAGATCCACTGGATCATGGAAAAAGCAAGAGAGTTCCAGAAAAACATCTATTTCTGCTTTCTTGACTATGTCAAACCTTTGACTGTGTGGATCACAATCAACTGTGGAAACTACTGAAAGAGATGGGAATACCAGACCACTTAACCTGCCTCTTGACAAATATGTATGCAGGTCAGGAAGCAACAGTTAGAACTGGATACGGAACGACAGACTGGTTCCAAATAGGAAAAGGAGTATGTCAAGTCTGTATATTGTTACCCTGCTTATTTAACTTATATGCAGAGTACATCATGAGAAACACTGGACTGGAAGAAACACAAGCTAGAGTCAAGACTGCCGAGAGAAATATCAATAACCTCAAATATGCAGATGACACCACCCTTATGGCAGAAAGTGAAGAGGAACTCAAAAGCCTCTTGATGAAAGTGAAAGAATAAAGTGAGAAAGTTGGCTTAAAGCTCAACATTCAGAAAACAAAGATCATGGCATTCGGTCCCATCATTTCATGGTAAATAGATGGGAAAACAGTGGAAACAGTATCAGACTATTTTTGGTGGGCTCCAAAATCACTGCAGATGGTGACTGTAGCCATG
Organism: Madoqua kirkii; assembly: GCA_006408675.1. Lineage (NCBI taxonomy): Eukaryota > Metazoa > Chordata > Mammalia > Artiodactyla > Bovidae > Madoqua > Madoqua kirkii. The sequence continues at coordinate 1,603 of SJYC01080719.1, read as the reverse complement.
AAATTAAAAGACACTTACTCCTTGGAAGAAAAGTTATGACCAAACTAGATAGTATATTCAAAAGCAGAGACATTACTTTGCTGACTAAGGTCCGTCTAGTCAAGGCTGTGGTTTTTCCAGTAGTCATGTATGGATGTGAGAGTTGGACTGTGAAGAAGGCTGAGCACTGAAGAATCGATGCTTTTGAACTGTGGTGTTGGAGAAGACTCTTGAGAGTCATTTGGACTGCAAGGAGATCCAACCAGTGCATTCTGAAGGAGATCAACCCTGGGATTTCTTTGGAAGGAATGATGCTAAAGCTGAAACTCCAGTACTTTGGCCACCTCATGCGAAGAGTTGACTCATTGGAAAAGACTGATGCTGGGAGGGATTTGGGGTAGGAGGAGAAGGGGACGACCGAGGATGAGATGGCTGGATGGCATCACGGACTCGATGGACGTGAGTCTGAGTGAACTCCGAGAGATGGTGAAGAACAGGGTGGCCTGGTGTGCTGCGATTCATGGGGTCACAAAGAGTCAGACAGGACTGAGCGACGGAGCTGAACTGAACTGAAAAAACAAAATGCTGCTGCTGCTGCTAAGTTGCTTCATTCGTGTCCAACTCTGTGCGACCCCGTAGAGGGCAGCCTACCCGGCTCCCCAGTCCCTGGCATTCTCCAGGCTAGAACACTGGAGTGGGTTGCCATTTCCTCCTCCAATACATGAAAATGAAAAGTGAAAGTGATGTCAGTGAGTCGTGTCCAACTCTTAGCCACCCCATGGGCTGCAGCTCAGCAGGCTCCTCCATCCATGGAATTTCCCAGGCAAGAGTACTGGAGTGGGGTGCCACTGCCTTTTCCGAGAAAACAAAATAGTGACTACTGAAAAGTTGTGTATTATGGCGAAGGTACAGTAGAACCATAATTTATTATTTAGGATCTGCCTATGGCAAGACTTTGGTAAATATATGATGAAACTCGTTTTCTACTGTAATTATTTAGAAAGAAATTCCATATGGGTTTATTAGGTTAAGCTTGTTTGCTCTTCACCTTCTTTCTACTTGCTTGTTTATTTAATTGATAAATCAACTTCTGAGATGTACCAGAAATCTACTGATGATAAATGTGCCCGTTTCCCTGTGCAAGTTCTATTAATATTTGTTTGCTTTATAAATTTTAATGACTTACTAGGTTCATGAACTTATACAGTTATTATATTTTCTAATTAATTTAAAATTTTCAGTTTTATTAATTTGTTTTTATTCTAACTTATTACCTGGTACAAATATAGTTACACTAGTTCTTTTATTAACCTTTGCCTAGAATATGGTTCTATTCATTTTTTAATGTTTCTGTGAGTGTACTTTTTCTGTAGTTTTTATTAGCAGTGTCTTTCTCATTAAAGCTGATTCAAAAAGAAATTGAAAATATGAATATACCTAGTATCCAAATCTGAAGCTCCATATCTAATTGAAATTGTTTTCCAAACTTTCTTTTAAAGAAAACTCCAGGCCATGATAATTTCACAGATAAATTCTATCAAAAATTTAGAATAAGTAATATTGATCTTATAAAAAGTCTTTGAGAAAGTTTCGAAGGAGAAAACTTTTTCTAATTTATTTGAGA
>SJYC01080713.1:0-16590 GCA_006408675.1 Madoqua kirkii | reverse complement strand
TAGTTTGAAATATAAAACTGATATATGTCATCTCTATAATCATCATACAGTTATTGAATGTATACAGCATCCTGTACAAGGAATCTTGTATTCAATAGGCTTAAGTTTTTATAGAAGTTAGCTTATAAACCATCAGTAACAGTTCAAAGTAGGAAGAATATAATATATATGGTAACTTCTATATATCTTCCTATTTTTTATAACATAATTGCCAAAGGTTTTATTGGATTTCATTGTAATATCCCCAGTTTCTGGAAGAGCACCATGGTGCATTGTATGTGTTCAATTAATAATTCTTCAATAATTGAATGAATAAGTATTAATTACACACATTGTGGTGTTCTATTATTAATGCTTGTCCCTTCTGTTGCCTCATTCAGTTTTATTCAGAAACTATTTTAGCAATAGTGAGTGGTTACACCAAACCTAGGAACGTGTTCAAGTGGGCTTGATCAGAAATTGCTATTGATTTTTTTCTGGCTCACAGACTTGGATTGTGACCACATTTTAAAAATTGTAACCAGTGTTCTTTGGAAAATTTTGGCATTAAATAGTTCATTATATATTGTTTTAGTGTTTGAGGAAATTTATTGTTACTCTCTTAAAAAAAATAGCATAGATTCACTATGAGTCAGTGTGGGAGGATGAACTGATCATGGAACAGTATTACCTTATAGGAAAATTTCTAACCTTTGCTGAAATTCATATTAAACCCATCAGAGTTTTAAAGGCACAAGAAAATAAAGTCGCTTAGTCATGTCCAACTCTTTGCAACCCCATGGACTGTAGACCACCAGGCTCCTCTATTCATGGGATTCTCCAGGCAAGAATAGTGGAATGGGTTGCCATTTCCTTCTCCAAAGACACAGGGGTAGCTTAATCTTGTCTTTTTTTTTTAAATGAAAAACTGTTTTATAACCTTAAAAGTCATACTGATATGATGAGCTAAGAGATGAAGCTTATGAAGCCTAAAGTGAAATGTTCTTCAATTTTATACCCCTTCCAAGGTCCTGGAAGGAAGCTTTGCAATGTGTTCACAGGATCATATGTTTTAGTGCAAACGGAAGAGTAACATATTTTTAACTACACTTTGTTAAAGATTATTATCTGGTGGGAGAAATATCAATAACCTCAGATATGCAGATGACACCACCCTTATGGAGAAAAGTGAAGAAGAGCTAAAGAGCCTCTTGATGAAAATGAAAGAGGAGAATGAAAAAGTTGGCTTAAAGATCAACATTCAGAAAATGAAGATTATGGCATCTGATCCTGTCACGTCATGGCAAATAGACGGGGAAACACTGGAAACAGTGGCTATTTTGAGGGGCTCCAAAATCACTGCAGATGGTAATTGCAGCCATGAAAATAAAAGATACTTACTCCTTAGAAGGAAAGTTATGACCAACCTAGACAGCATATTGAAAAGCAGAGAAATTACTTTGCCAACAAAGGTCTGTCTAGTCAAGGCTGTGGTTTTCCCAGTGGTCATGTATGGATGTGAGTGTTGGACTATAAAGAAGGCTGAGCACTGAAGAATTGGTGCTTTTGAATTGTGGTGTTGGAGAAGACTCTGAGAGACCCTTGGACTGCAAGCAGATCCAACCAGTCCACCCTGAAGAAGATCAGTGCTGAATGTTCATTGGAAGGACTGATGTTGAAGCTGAAACTCCAGTACTTTGGCTACCTAATGCAAAGAGCTAACTCATTTGAAAACACCCTGATGCTGGGAAAGATTGAGGGCAGGAGGAGAAGGGGACAACAGAGGATGAGATGGCTGGATGGCATCACTGACTCAGTGGTCATGAGTTTGGGTAAATTCTTGGAGTTGGTGATGGACAGGGAGGTCTGGTATGCTGCAGTTCATGGGGTGACAAACAGTTGGACATGACTGAGCGACTGAACTGAACTGATCTGTTTTCATACCAGCTTTTCTTCTTCAACCCCAGCATTTTTGAGACCATGTGACTGAAAATTTATGTATGCATTTAATTTGGGCTTAGTGGGTTATATATTTATGTAGCTCCATAGTCACACCATGTATATTGTTAAATTATTATTACCCATTTGAGTGAATGAATGGCACACAGGAATGTTCTGCAGCTCATTATGTCAGGTTAGTTGGTACCTGGACATGGAGATGTATTGTCTGAACTCACAGTGCTGTTTGAACTGGAAATACATGGGTGAAAGAGAAACAAGTTTAGAAATGCACAGAGCCAAAAGCTCATCTTTCAAAATTTTAGCCCATATGTGAAAATTGAAAGACTTTCTTCTCAAATTTCTCATGCTTAATAATCATTTGCAAATCTTAACTTTCCTAAATTAATATTAAAAATAACAGAAATATTTCTACCAACCATGTAGAAGGTAAATGGAATTACCTTTCAGTACCTCTATAGAAAGTGAAATAAAAAGAGTTGAAAATACAAAGCCTGGTTTTAAAATTCATGTTATTTTTTATCTTACATTAATATTTTCTTAAGTAATTGCATTAATAGTTTTATATATTTTTTCTTAAAGAGACAACCCAAATTGAGAAATCTGGAATAATTAAATGTTTCACCCTTAATTTGCTCTTATCTATTATGTCTGTCACATGTTATTACTCTTTTAATAGGCATCAGATAGTATAAGGTTATTCTGTGGAAAGAATCTTGAAATACCAAATAAATTGTCAATTAAAGCCTAAGTGAGGAGTTTCCTCAGATGATGGAATTTATTCATGATGATAACTGTTGAGTTGGCAAAGAGAAAGAAATTTGTGCACAGAAATTAGAGCAAAGCATTTAAGACAGAGTATTAAAAGTTACAGTTTACAGTATGTATTTATGCACTGAAAATATCATCTTCCATCACATCTTTTTTCACAATGTGAGATCATGTTTCTCACTGAAACATATGCAGATTCTTCTCTGCCACATTAGAAGACAAGTTTACATTAGGAGTACTTCTTAAGTTGAAAAGGTTTAGAACATAAAAATGGCAAAAGTCTCAATCATAGGGCTTTTGAGAAACATGTTTTCAAAATGTTTGAAGCAAGATCTTTAATGTTTTTTGTAAATTCTTTCTCATAAAATTCAGTTTCATAGCCTGTATATGGTGGAGTGTGTTGCTAGAAATTTATGTTCTGTTCATTAATGATTGAATTTTATTTTTAAAATATTACTTGCACATACATTTTTTTTTCCAGTGGTGATTTTTGTCCTATATAACTTTCTTATGTAGTGATATTTAGTTTAAACAGAAGTTTTCATTGGCTTCATAATATGGAATTATAATGAGTAGCATTATAATTCAAAAAATATCCTGAGTGACAAGATGAGAAGTACTTCTAAGTTACCTGACACTATTTCCTTGAAATTTTACATTAAAAATTTTTTTTTTTACTTTGTAAAGAATAGGATTTAGCATTGGTACACATTCAAATTGGCTTCTAATCATCTACATAATTTTTGCCTCAGCTCCTACAACTCTGCTTTGGTGTACAGGCCCTACAGATGAGGAGATTTGTATCTTAATGATATTGGACTTACGGAGATTGCCTACCTGCCTCTGACTGTTGATACACACACACAGGTGAACTTGACTGTGTTTTTTCATCGAGGTCAGTGCAGGCCAAGTGCTACTGACATAAATGAAACATGAACACGCTAACCTGACATCTGTTTTTTGAAATATGACACTCATTTCTGGCACAAACAGTACATTTAATCTGTTAACTGATAACTAATCAAAGTTTTGGTGCAGAGTATTTGAGACATCAGGGCTACAGACCTATTAACACCCTGTTAGAACACTTGCATCAGCAACACCATCAGGATAAGCTCTGTCCTGGGACAAATGACAGGTAAATTGTTGATTGCTGCCTTCCTACTTACCTTGTGAGGCAGTGCCAGATGTGTATAAGAGACAGTAATTTATTGTGCATATGATATTGTGGCCATTTTGAAATTTTAAATAATATTAAAATAAAAAATTTTAATAATGCTTTTGAACTGTGGTGTTGGAGAAGACTCTTGAGAGTCCCTTGGACTGCAAGGAGATCCAGCCAGTCCATTCTAAAGGAGAGCAGCCCTAGGTGTTCTTTGGAAGGAATGATGCTAAAGCTGAAACTCCAGTACTTTGGCCACCTCATGCAAGAGTTGACTCACTGGAAAAGACTCTGATCCTGGGAGGGACTGGGAGAAGGAGGAAAAGGAGATGACAGAGGATGAGATGGCTGGATGGCATTACTGACTCTATGGACGTGAGTCTGAGTGAACTCTGGGAGTTGGTGATGGATAGGGAGGCCTGGTGTGCTGCAATTCATGGGGTCACAAAGAGATAGGACTGAGTGACTGAACTGAACTGGAAAAAAAAAAAACAAGTTTAGCAAATTAGAAAGACAACAATGACTAATTATACATTTTTTTTTTAGAAATTACAACTTGTTAAAAACTATGTTACTATATTATTATTTAATTTGTAACATCGATTAGGCACTTCTGTTAATTCCACAGTTGCCTTACCAATGGCTTTATCCTTAACTCATAAATTCATTACTCTCATGAATTTAATTTATATGTCAAGAGCCTGATTTGGGTTTATTCTTCTTATGTGTATATGCTATCTTATGAGGTATAAACAATCCTTGGAGATTCTGAGAAAAAAAATGTCAAGGACTCAAACAACCATTTACTGGAATAATTAAATGTTTCACCCTTAATTTGCTCTTATCTATTATGTCTGTCACATGTTATTACTCTTTTAATAGGCATCAGATAGTATAAGGTTATTCTGTGGAAAGAATCTTGAAATACCAAATAAATTGTCAATTAAAGCCTAAGTGAGGAGTTTCCTCAGATGATGGAATTTATTCATGATGATAACTGTTGAGTTGGCAAAGAGAAAGAAATTTGTGCACAGAAATTAGAGCAAAGCATTTAAGACAGAGTATTAAAAGTTACAGTTTACAGTATGTATTTATGCACTGAAAATATCATCTTCCATCACATCTTTTTTCACAATGTGAGATCATGTTTCTCACTGAAACATATGCAGATTCTTCTCTGCCACATTAGAAGACAAGTTTACATTAGGAGTACTTCTTAAGTTGAAAAGGTTTAGAACATAAAAATGGCAAAAGTCTCAATCATAGGGCTTTTGAGAAACATGTTTTCAAAATGTTTGAAGCAAGATCTTTAATGTTTTTTGTAAATTCTTTCTCATAAAATTCAGTTTCATAGCCTGTATATGGTGGAGTGTGTTGCTAGAAATTTATGTTCTGTTCATTAATGATTGAATTTTATTTTTAAAATATTACTTGCACATACATTTTTTTTTCCAGTGGTGATTTTTGTCCTATATAACTTTCTTATGTAGTGATATTTAGTTTAAACAGAAGTTTTCATTGGCTTCATAATATGGAATTATAATGAGTAGCATTATAATTCAAAAAATATCCTGAGTGACAAGATGAGAAGTACTTCTAAGTTACCTGACACTATTTCCTTGAAATTTTACATTAAAAATTTTTTTTTTTACTTTGTAAAGAATAGGATTTAGCATTGGTACACATTCAAATTGGCTTCTAATCATCTACATAATTTTTGCCTCAGCTCCTACAACTCTGCTTTGGTGTACAGGCCCTACAGATGAGGAGATTTGTATCTTAATGATATTGGACTTACGGAGATTGCCTACCTGCCTCTGACTGTTGATACACACACACAGGTGAACTTGACTGTGTTTTTTCATCGAGGTCAGTGCAGGCCAAGTGCTACTGACATAAATGAAACATGAACACGCTAACCTGACATCTGTTTTTTGAAATATGACACTCATTTCTGGCACAAACAGTACATTTAATCTGTTAACTGATAACTAATCAAAGTTTTGGTGCAGAGTATTTGAGACATCAGGGCTACAGACCTATTAACACCCTGTTAGAACACTTGCATCAGCAACACCATCAGGATAAGCTCTGTCCTGGGACAAATGACAGGTAAATTGTTGATTGCTGCCTTCCTACTTACCTTGTGAGGCAGTGCCAGATGTGTATAAGAGACAGTAATTTATTGTGCATATGATATTGTGGCCATTTTGAAATTTTAAATAATATTAAAATAAAAAATTTTAATAATGCTTTTGAACTGTGGTGTTGGAGAAGACTCTTGAGAGTCCCTTGGACTGCAAGGAGATCCAGCCAGTCCATTCTAAAGGAGAGCAGCCCTAGGTGTTCTTTGGAAGGAATGATGCTAAAGCTGAAACTCCAGTACTTTGGCCACCTCATGCAAGAGTTGACTCACTGGAAAAGACTCTGATCCTGGGAGGGACTGGGAGAAGGAGGAAAAGGAGATGACAGAGGATGAGATGGCTGGATGGCATTACTGACTCTATGGACGTGAGTCTGAGTGAACTCTGGGAGTTGGTGATGGATAGGGAGGCCTGGTGTGCTGCAATTCATGGGGTCACAAAGAGATAGGACTGAGTGACTGAACTGAACTGGAAAAAAAAAAAACAAGTTTAGCAAATTAGAAAGACAACAATGACTAATTATACATTTTTTTTTTAGAAATTACAACTTGTTAAAAACTATGTTACTATATTATTATTTAATTTGTAACATCGATTAGGCACTTCTGTTAATTCCACAGTTGCCTTACCAATGGCTTTATCCTTAACTCATAAATTCATTACTCTCATGAATTTAATTTATATGTCAAGAGCCTGATTTGGGTTTATTCTTCTTATGTGTATATGCTATCTTATGAGGTATAAACAATCCTTGGAGATTCTGAGAAAAAAAATGTCAAGGACTCAAACAACCATTTACTGGAATAATTAAATGTTTCACCCTTAATTTGCTCTTATCTATTATGTCTGTCACATGTTATTACTCTTTTAATAGGCATCAGATAGTATAAGGTTATTCTGTGGAAAGAATCTTGAAATACCAAATAAATTGTCAATTAAAGCCTAAGTGAGGAGTTTCCTCAGATGATGGAATTTATTCATGATGATAACTGTTGAGTTGGCAAAGAGAAAGAAATTTGTGCACAGAAATTAGAGCAAAGCATTTAAGACAGAGTATTAAAAGTTACAGTTTACAGTATGTATTTATGCACTGAAAATATCATCTTCCATCACATCTTTTTTCACAATGTGAGATCATGTTTCTCACTGAAACATATGCAGATTCTTCTCTGCCACATTAGAAGACAAGTTTACATTAGGAGTACTTCTTAAGTTGAAAAGGTTTAGAACATAAAAATGGCAAAAGTCTCAATCATAGGGCTTTTGAGAAACATGTTTTCAAAATGTTTGAAGCAAGATCTTTAATGTTTTTTGTAAATTCTTTCTCATAAAATTCAGTTTCATAGCCTGTATATGGTGGAGTGTGTTGCTAGAAATTTATGTTCTGTTCATTAATGATTGAATTTTATTTTTAAAATATTACTTGCACATACATTTTTTTTTCCAGTGGTGATTTTTGTCCTATATAACTTTCTTATGTAGTGATATTTAGTTTAAACAGAAGTTTTCATTGGCTTCATAATATGGAATTATAATGAGTAGCATTATAATTCAAAAAATATCCTGAGTGACAAGATGAGAAGTACTTCTAAGTTACCTGACACTATTTCCTTGAAATTTTACATTAAAAATTTTTTTTTTTACTTTGTAAAGAATAGGATTTAGCATTGGTACACATTCAAATTGGCTTCTAATCATCTACATAATTTTTGCCTCAGCTCCTACAACTCTGCTTTGGTGTACAGGCCCTACAGATGAGGAGATTTGTATCTTAATGATATTGGACTTACGGAGATTGCCTACCTGCCTCTGACTGTTGATACACACACACAGGTGAACTTGACTGTGTTTTTTCATCGAGGTCAGTGCAGGCCAAGTGCTACTGACATAAATGAAACATGAACACGCTAACCTGACATCTGTTTTTTGAAATATGACACTCATTTCTGGCACAAACAGTACATTTAATCTGTTAACTGATAACTAATCAAAGTTTTGGTGCAGAGTATTTGAGACATCAGGGCTACAGACCTATTAACACCCTGTTAGAACACTTGCATCAGCAACACCATCAGGATAAGCTCTGTCCTGGGACAAATGACAGGTAAATTGTTGATTGCTGCCTTCCTACTTACCTTGTGAGGCAGTGCCAGATGTGTATAAGAGACAGTAATTTATTGTGCATATGATATTGTGGCCATTTTGAAATTTTAAATAATATTAAAATAAAAAATTTTAATAATGCTTTTGAACTGTGGTGTTGGAGAAGACTCTTGAGAGTCCCTTGGACTGCAAGGAGATCCAGCCAGTCCATTCTAAAGGAGAGCAGCCCTAGGTGTTCTTTGGAAGGAATGATGCTAAAGCTGAAACTCCAGTACTTTGGCCACCTCATGCAAGAGTTGACTCACTGGAAAAGACTCTGATCCTGGGAGGGACTGGGAGAAGGAGGAAAAGGAGATGACAGAGGATGAGATGGCTGGATGGCATTACTGACTCTATGGACGTGAGTCTGAGTGAACTCTGGGAGTTGGTGATGGATAGGGAGGCCTGGTGTGCTGCAATTCATGGGGTCACAAAGAGATAGGACTGAGTGACTGAACTGAACTGGAAAAAAAAAAAACAAGTTTAGCAAATTAGAAAGACAACAATGACTAATTATACATTTTTTTTTTAGAAATTACAACTTGTTAAAAACTATGTTACTATATTATTATTTAATTTGTAACATCGATTAGGCACTTCTGTTAATTCCACAGTTGCCTTACCAATGGCTTTATCCTTAACTCATAAATTCATTACTCTCATGAATTTAATTTATATGTCAAGAGCCTGATTTGGGTTTATTCTTCTTATGTGTATATGCTATCTTATGAGGTATAAACAATCCTTGGAGATTCTGAGAAAAAAAATGTCAAGGACTCAAACAACCATTTACTGGAATAATTAAATGTTTCACCCTTAATTTGCTCTTATCTATTATGTCTGTCACATGTTATTACTCTTTTAATAGGCATCAGATAGTATAAGGTTATTCTGTGGAAAGAATCTTGAAATACCAAATAAATTGTCAATTAAAGCCTAAGTGAGGAGTTTCCTCAGATGATGGAATTTATTCATGATGATAACTGTTGAGTTGGCAAAGAGAAAGAAATTTGTGCACAGAAATTAGAGCAAAGCATTTAAGACAGAGTATTAAAAGTTACAGTTTACAGTATGTATTTATGCACTGAAAATATCATCTTCCATCACATCTTTTTTCACAATGTGAGATCATGTTTCTCACTGAAACATATGCAGATTCTTCTCTGCCACATTAGAAGACAAGTTTACATTAGGAGTACTTCTTAAGTTGAAAAGGTTTAGAACATAAAAATGGCAAAAGTCTCAATCATAGGGCTTTTGAGAAACATGTTTTCAAAATGTTTGAAGCAAGATCTTTAATGTTTTTTGTAAATTCTTTCTCATAAAATTCAGTTTCATAGCCTGTATATGGTGGAGTGTGTTGCTAGAAATTTATGTTCTGTTCATTAATGATTGAATTTTATTTTTAAAATATTACTTGCACATACATTTTTTTTTCCAGTGGTGATTTTTGTCCTATATAACTTTCTTATGTAGTGATATTTAGTTTAAACAGAAGTTTTCATTGGCTTCATAATATGGAATTATAATGAGTAGCATTATAATTCAAAAAATATCCTGAGTGACAAGATGAGAAGTACTTCTAAGTTACCTGACACTATTTCCTTGAAATTTTACATTAAAAATTTTTTTTTTTACTTTGTAAAGAATAGGATTTAGCATTGGTACACATTCAAATTGGCTTCTAATCATCTACATAATTTTTGCCTCAGCTCCTACAACTCTGCTTTGGTGTACAGGCCCTACAGATGAGGAGATTTGTATCTTAATGATATTGGACTTACGGAGATTGCCTACCTGCCTCTGACTGTTGATACACACACACAGGTGAACTTGACTGTGTTTTTTCATCGAGGTCAGTGCAGGCCAAGTGCTACTGACATAAATGAAACATGAACACGCTAACCTGACATCTGTTTTTTGAAATATGACACTCATTTCTGGCACAAACAGTACATTTAATCTGTTAACTGATAACTAATCAAAGTTTTGGTGCAGAGTATTTGAGACATCAGGGCTACAGACCTATTAACACCCTGTTAGAACACTTGCATCAGCAACACCATCAGGATAAGCTCTGTCCTGGGACAAATGACAGGTAAATTGTTGATTGCTGCCTTCCTACTTACCTTGTGAGGCAGTGCCAGATGTGTATAAGAGACAGTAATTTATTGTGCATATGATATTGTGGCCATTTTGAAATTTTAAATAATATTAAAATAAAAAATTTTAATAATGCTTTTGAACTGTGGTGTTGGAGAAGACTCTTGAGAGTCCCTTGGACTGCAAGGAGATCCAGCCAGTCCATTCTAAAGGAGAGCAGCCCTAGGTGTTCTTTGGAAGGAATGATGCTAAAGCTGAAACTCCAGTACTTTGGCCACCTCATGCAAGAGTTGACTCACTGGAAAAGACTCTGATCCTGGGAGGGACTGGGAGAAGGAGGAAAAGGAGATGACAGAGGATGAGATGGCTGGATGGCATTACTGACTCTATGGACGTGAGTCTGAGTGAACTCTGGGAGTTGGTGATGGATAGGGAGGCCTGGTGTGCTGCAATTCATGGGGTCACAAAGAGATAGGACTGAGTGACTGAACTGAACTGGAAAAAAAAAAAAACAAGTTTAGCAAATTAGAAAGACAACAATGACTAATTATACATTTTTTTTTTAGAAATTACAACTTGTTGAAAACTATGTTACTATATTATTATTTAATTTGTAACATCGATAGGCACTTCTGTTAATTCCACAGTTGCCTTACCAATGGCTTTATCCTTAACTCATAAATTCATTACTCTCATGAATTTAATTTATATGTCAAGAGCCTGATTTGGGTTTATTCTTCTTATGTGTATATGCTATCTTATGAGGTATAAACAATCCTTGGAGATTCTGAGAAAAAAAATGTCAAGGACTCAAACAACCATTTACTGGAATAATTAAATGTTTCACCCTTAATTTGCTCTTATCTATTATGTCTGTCACATGTTATTACTCTTTTAATAGGCATCAGATAGTATAAGGTTATTCTGTGGAAAGAATCTTGAAATACCAAATAAATTGTCAATTAAAGCCTAAGTGAGGAGTTTCCTCAGATGATGGAATTTATTCATGATGATAACTGTTGAGTTGGCAAAGAGAAAGAAATTTGTGCACAGAAATTAGAGCAAAGCATTTAAGACAGAGTATTAAAAGTTACAGTTTACAGTATGTATTTATGCACTGAAAATATCATCTTCCATCACATCTTTTTTCACAATGTGAGATCATGTTTCTCACTGAAACATATGCAGATTCTTCTCTGCCACATTAGAAGACAAGTTTACATTAGGAGTACTTCTTAAGTTGAAAAGGTTTAGAACATAAAAATGGCAAAAGTCTCAATCATAGGGCTTTTGAGAAACATGTTTTCAAAATGTTTGAAGCAAGATCTTTAATGTTTTTTGTAAATTCTTTCTCATAAAATTCAGTTTCATAGCCTGTATATGGTGGAGTGTGTTGCTAGAAATTTATGTTCTGTTCATTAATGATTGAATTTTATTTTTAAAATATTACTTGCACATACATTTTTTTTTCCAGTGGTGATTTTTGTCCTATATAACTTTCTTATGTAGTGATATTTAGTTTAAACAGAAGTTTTCATTGGCTTCATAATATGGAATTATAATGAGTAGCATTATAATTCAAAAAATTGAGTATGTATGAGGATAAAGACTGGGATAGATTCAGTTTAGATGACATTGAGAAAGAAGAATCTAACATTTCTTTATTTGCATCTAAATTCTATAGTTTTTTAAGTCAGTTATGATTAAGGGAACACATCTTTTACAAGTCTAGAAATCAAAATGTATAAAGCTTTGTGCTAGTAAAATGGAAATGCTCAGGTTATTCTGATTTATTTTTTACCTGAAAATTCATGCATACTGATTTACCCTGTTTTTCCTACTGAATCTATGATTGTCTTGGCTCAGTTTTAGTGGTGAAATTTGTATTAAAAATCTCTTCCCCTCAAAACAATTCTATTAATCATAGTCAGACTCTGTCTCTTATACACATCTAGATGTGTATAAGAGACAGGATGAGAAGTACTTCTAAGTTACCTGACACTATTTCCTTGAAATTTTACATTAAAAATTTTTTTTTTTACTTTGTAAAGAATAGGATTTAGCATTGGTACACATTCAAATTGGCTTCTAATCATCTACATAATTTTTGCCTCAGCTCCTACAACTCTGCTTTGGTGTACAGGCCCTACAGATGAGGAGATTTGTATCTTAATGATATTGGACTTACGGAGATTGCCTACCTGCCTCTGACTGTTGATACACACACACAGGTGAACTTGACTGTGTTTTTTCATCGAGGTCAGTGCAGGCCAAGTGCTACTGACATAAATGAAACATGAACACGCTAACCTGACATCTGTTTTTTGAAATATGACACTCATTTCTGGCACAAACAGTACATTTAATCTGTTAACTGATAACTAATCAAAGTTTTGGTGCAGAGTATTTGAGACATCAGGGCTACAGACCTATTAACACCCTGTTAGAACACTTGCATCAGCAACACCATCAGGATAAGCTCTGTCCTGGGACAAATGACAGGTAAATTGTTGATTGCTGCCTTCCTACTTACCTTGTGAGGCAGTGCCTCCTCCTAAAGTTAGAAAACCTGCTCTTTTGTGACTATAGAGTGTGAAATGATTGTGGTACACAACCAGAGAGGGAGGGGGAAAGGAGGCATAAATATGTGGGCTCTGGAACCATTTGACTTTGTTTTTAATCATGGCTCCATTACTACTGCAGTTCATTTCAGTCACTCAGTCGTGTCTGACTCTGTGACCCCATGAATCACAGCACGCCAGGCTTCCCTGTCCATCACCATCTCCCAGAGTTCACTCAGACTCACGTCCATCGAGTCTGGGATGCCATCCAGCCATCTCATCTTCTGTCGTCCCCTTCTCCTCTTGTCCCCAATCCTTCCCAGCATCAGAGTCTTTTCCAATGAGTCAACTCTTCGCATGAGGTGGCCAAAGTACTGGAGTTTCAGCTTTAGCATCATTCCTCCCAAAGAAATCCCAGGGCTGATCTCCTTTAGAATGGACTGGTTGGATCCACTGGTTGGGACTCTCAAGAGTCTTCTCCAATACCACAGTTCAAAAGCATCAATTCGGTGCTCAGCCTTCTTCTCAGTCCAACTTTCACATCCATTACTACTTAGCAGATAATTTTACTTCACCTCTCTAGGCCTGTCTCTGCATTTTTCCCATAAGTATAAGATCACTCCAACATGGCAATCTATACTTTGCCATGAGTATAGATTCACATAGAGAGAATGCAGAGAGCTCTCAATTTTTTTTTAATAAAAGAAAAACTTGAACTCATTTTGTGACAAAAACTGAATTTGTTTATTCTGAGTAGGGTGGCTATTAATGTGTTCTTTTTTAAGAAGCATCAATAAATTTGATTATGTTACCTTCTACCTCTACATGAAGCAGGTGCTATAATTTGTAATATATATGTATATAATATATATGTATACACATACATATACATACAAACTATACTGCCTTTCTGAAATCCAAATTTCCCTTCCCAGGTACCTTAGTAAAGAATCCATCTGCTAATGCAGGAGATATAGGTTTGATTCATGGGTTCGCGAAAGAGTTGAACACAACTTAATGACTAAACAACATTAATAATGAAATTAATGATCCTAAATTAATTTGATATGAAATCTGAAAGATTTTAATTCTAACATTATCCGAACACTTAGTCTAGGACAGAGTTTTCTCATGGCAATCCAACACATGGCATCATGGTTTCCATTCAAACTGAGTATGTATGAGGATAAAGACTGGGATAGATTCAGTTTAGATGACATTGAGAAAGAAGAATCTAACATTTCTTTATTTGCATCTAAATTCTATAGTTTTTTAAGTCAGTTATGATTAAGGGAACACATCTTTTACAAGTCTAGAAATCAAAATGTATAAAGCTTTGTGCTAGTAAAATGGAAATGCTCAGGTTATTCTGATTTATTTTTTACCTGAAAATTCATGCATACTGATTTACCCTGTTTTTCCTACTGAATCTATGATTGTCTTGGCTCAGTTTTAGTGGTGAAATTTGTATTGATTAAGGGAACACATCTTTTACAAGTCTAGAAATCAAATGTATAAAGCTTTGTGCTAGTAAAATGGAAATGCTCAGGTTATTCTGATTTATTTTTTACCTGAAAATTCATGCATACTGATTTACCCTGTTTTTCCTACTGAATCTATGATTGTCTTGGCTCAGTTTTAGTGGTGAAATTTGTATTAAAAATCTCTTCCCCTCAAAACAATTCTATTAATCATAGTCAGACTACAGGATTATTAAAAGAGAGTGAATTAGAAATTTGGAGTATTATTATCTTTTTTAGAAATCTCAGGTTTATCTGTCTTTATTAGCTTTATTTAGCTGTAGCTGTATATATATATCTGCAGCTTCTTGCTAGAGTAAGCAGACACACAACAATTTCTTCAGTTAGTTCGTGATTATCTTAAACCATCACAGCCTCCATACACATATTATTTTACATTACCATATTTTAAGATTGCATCTTGATAATTCAAGATTTTTAAATAAAAGGAGAAGTACATTTTCATGTTTAGAATCAAATTTTGAGTACAGAGACACAGTTATTAATAATGAAGATATTTGTTAAATATATCAAACTGGATGACAACTGCACTAGTTATAACTAATAGCATATCCCTCTGGTGTAGCACCACTCTTTCCTTCTAGGGAAAGAGTCACCTTTCTGGAATGTGCTAAAAGATTGTTTGTTACGTTTAATTGAAGGATACAGATTTCAAGCTGTTTGTAGGTGGTACGTGAATTTTTCACTCCTGCTGATGAGCACATTGACTGCTGTGTAATTCTTTTAATTGATTTAATCAAACCCATGCTGTTTATGCTTTTAATTGATTGGGTTAAAACAGCATTTTTAACCTTTTAATCATTCCATTAGACAGGGGTCCTTTGCTTGTTCCTGCTCAAGCTAGCCCAGATATGCTGTGGCTTTTTAATTTGTGAAATCCCACCATAGAGCCCACAGTGCTTCAGTTTATTGAGCAGCTAGAGGATACACTGCCTGGAGGAGGAAATGGCAACCCACTCCAGTATTCTTGCCTGGAAAATCCCATGGACGGAGGCTCCTCGTGGGCTACAGTAGCTACTACAGGCTACTGTAGCCTGAGCGGGCTATAGTCTATGGGTTGCAAAGGGTCAGACATGACTGAGTGACTAAGACATACACAAGGATAGACTGTAACATCATTTAAACAAAAGGACACTCCTAAGTTGTGGTGCACAGTGCAACTTTCCAGACGGAAGTGGGTGAAGTTACCTACTTTCCATGACTCTTCCCAACTACACAGACCATATGATGTCACAGTTCCTTTTTGCCAGGGAGGTCATCCTACTGAAATCACAGATAGAAATCATTGCCGATCAAAAACTACAGTCAACATGTTGTTAAACTTGTTTTTGCTTAGTCACTAAGTCATTTTCAACTCTTCTGTGACCCATGGACTATAGCCAACTGGGATCCTCTGTCCATGAGATTTCCCAGGCAAGACTACTGGAGTGTGTTGCCATTTCCTCCTCCAGGGGATCTTCCCAACCCAGGAACTGAGCCTGCTTCTCTTGGGCCTCCTGCATTGCAGCTGGATTCTTTACTATTGAGCCACAAGAAGAAGCCCTGGGTATCATACAAACAAACAGAGGGTGATGCTTTGGCCTGAAACCGGGAGGTCATATTCTAATCTCAAGCACTGCCTTGCCAAAGGCATGGCAGGAGGTATGATCTACAAGTGCTCCCAGTGCATAGGTGCATTGTTTGTAAGAATTCAAACACCAGAGTCGAACTGTCTAAATGTTGTCCTGCTTCATCCCATTACCATGCACCAGTGATCTTCAATAATATCAGTGCTAAAGTATGTCTCTTAAAAATACTTTTCCTGGGCTGGGTTGTTAACAAGTTCTGTGGTTATTGTGAATTTTAATATTTATGAAAATGTCAAATTAGTTTATGTTTATTACTCTTTATTTAATGTTGGATGATTCGTAGACATTAATACAAAGAACCTCCATTTATATAGTTGGGTCATGACAGCATTGGACTCAGCTGCATTAGAAACTCAGTAAAATTTTGGAATCATTCTTGTCTGTACTCTCTGTGTTACTTCATGTCTTTGTGTTTAAACAGTAAGTTCAAGATAAATACTGAAAGTACAAGCAAAACAATGATGAACAAGCAGTGAAAACTTCATTTACTTCAGTTTTGTCTCTCTGTGTGAGCACTTGAACTTTTTATTTGTGTTTAAATTTTAACTTAGAGAAACAGTACAAAATGGATGGTGTGGCATTTCATTTATAAGTCAAACT
>SJYC01080706.1:0-12921 GCA_006408675.1 Madoqua kirkii | reverse complement strand
ACTCCTTATCTATTCCACCCCCCCCCACCCTCACCCACTCACTGGTAACCACCATTCATTCTCTAAGTCTATGAGTCTGTTTTTGTTCTACAAATAAGTTCATTTCTGTGATTTTAAAAAATATTTTACATATAAGTGATAACATGTGAAAATTAGTCTTTGTCTCGCTTATATCATTTAGTATGATAATCTCCAGGTCCATCCACATTTCTGCAAATGGCATTATTTCATATTATCATGTTCTAGGTAATGGCTGAGTAATATTCCATTGCTCTTCTTTACCCATTCATGTATCAATGGACATTTAGGATACCTCCATGTCTTGACTATTGCAAGCAGTGCTTCAGTGAACATTGAGGTGCATGCATATTTTAAAATTATGGTTTTCTCTGAATATATGCCCAGGAGTGAGATTATTGAATCATATGGTTCCTCTCTTTTTAATTTTTTAAGGAATCTCCATATTGTTTTCCATAGTGGCTTACGTTTGGAAGATGGAGCTTATTTTATTTGCCACTTTCATTTATAACTTTAACATGTAAGATTTAATGTTGTGTAATACAAATGGGCAATGAATTAAGAGTTTAAAAATGTGAATAATAAACCTGGCTCTAATATTTATTACTTATGTGGTCACTGGCAAGTCCCTTATGTATTTTGACTGTAAATTGCCTGCCTCATGTCTCATATCTTTATATCACACAAAATTTATTGTGGAATCATATGCAGTAAAATTGTTTGAAATGTAATTACAGTCTCTGTTGGCCCCAAAGCCTCTGTGCTTTCCACTGGGCTGCAGAGTGTATGTGGGTCTTTACCTATGTATAAACAATACTAATGAAGCTATCTAGTGATACATCCACACTCCTTGTTTTGCATAGCCAAACTTGGGTTTGATTACCCACGCACAGTATAAAGCCAATTTACTAATACTGGGTTGTGCTGAAGCAAAGTACAACATTAATTGCAGGGTACTATGAAGATCATGGCATCTAGTACCATCACTTCATGGGAAAGATGGGGAAACAGTGGAAACAGTATCAGACTTTATTTTGGGGGGCTCCAAAATCACTGCAGATGGTGACTGTAGCCATGAAATTAAAAAACACTTACTCTTTGGAAGAAAAGTTATGACCAACCTAGACAGCATATTGAAAAGCAGAGACATTACTTTGCCAACAAAGGTCTGTCTAGTCAAGGCTATGGTTTTCCCAGTGGTCATGTATGTATGTGAGAGTTGGACTGTGAAGAAGGCTAAGTGCCGAAGAATTGATGCTTTTGAGCTGTGGTGTTGGAGAAGACTCTTGAGAGTCCCTTGGACTGCAAGGAGATCCAACCAGTCCATTCTGAAGGCGATCAGCCCTGGGATTTCTTTGGAGGGAATGATGCTGAAGCTGAAACTCCAGTACTTTGGCCACCTCATGTGAGGAGTTGACTCACTGGAAAAGACTCTGATGCTGGCAGGGATTGGGGGCAGGAGGAGAAGAGGACAACAGAGGATGAGATGGCTGGATGGCATCACTGACTTGATGGACGTGAGTCTGAGTGAACTCTGGAAGTTGGTGATGGACAGGGAGGCCTGGCGTGGGATCACAAAGAGTCGGACACGACTGAGCGACTGAACTGAACTGAACTGAACTGATGAAGGAGTCCAAGTGGCTGGTGTTTAAAAGGCCCAAACTCCCTAATTACTTTCAGGGAAAGGTCTTTAAAGATAGGGTGTCAGATGGGGAGGAGAGTTACAGGGTGCAAGAAGTCAACATCGTCAACCTTCTGATTTCAACTTATCTGGGGTCTACATACTTGTGGTCAGCTATAGTTAACTTCTTCCATTTAGTGAGTGTTTCAGTATCTGTGAAACAGCTCAAAGGCTATCTTTCATAATATCTATAGCCCCTGAAGAAAGTCTAAAGGTCTTTGACTTTGTTTAATGGTTAAACTATTATTATTTTGTCTTCTTTGAGTGTTTTTCTTTTTTTTTTTTGGATTTTCTTATTTCTCTGATTATATTTACTTCTTAGAACCTGAGGAAGGCCTGAGTCTAAAGTTTTTCAGCAGGTAAGAGGCAGGTGGAAAACACAGGATGAGAGGGGATATGGAGGGGGTATTGCTTCTGGGAATGCCTCTAAGGTCCTGCATAATTGCACTTGTATATAAAAACCTTTTTGACTTGGATACTCTGTCTTTCTGCTCTCCAGTATTTAAAAGATAGTCTTTGTGCAGTGAAAATTATTAATCCTGTATCATTAACTCACAATGTGTTTTCCTGTTCTTTGTATGTTTCCCTAGTTTTTAGTATAGAAAAATGCTGGAAGCTAGACACATCAGTTTTAATTCTCCATAAGCATGTGTTTGTTTTGACAATGCATTTAGGTGTTTGAGTTTTCCAACAATATGATTCATGTAGCCTATTTAGTTTTTGAAGGTGCTATTTTGCAGATTAGAGGAGATCAGAGACTTCCCAGAGCATGAAAAAAAATAGCGGAAGTAATGAATTTTGTGGTAGTTAGACTGCACATATTTTACATTAGATGAATTATATTATTTGGTTACTTCAGTCACTCAACTTGCCAATTCATTTCATCAATCATTATGTTCACTCTCCTGATTGACTAGGGTGCTTAGGCAAATGGTCAAACTATGCAGTGTAAGCACTGTGTTTTTCTCAAATTACAGACAATTACTAATATGCCTGAAATTATAAAGCTTTTTTAATAAAAAAATATGGAATGCTTCACAAATTTGCATATGCAAGAGTCATGCTAATGTTTTTTCTGTATTGTTGCAATTTTAGCACATATGCTACCAAAGTGAGCACTAGAGTGTTTTTTTCTTATGAAGAATTTGTATGTGGCCATCCTATGGAAAAATGCCATAATGTCCCATTGATAATGCAACTTTCCATGCACTGTTCCATTCACCTAAGAGAATTTGTAGTATTGAGCAGATTTGGGTAATTAAATTAATTTTTAGATTTTACAATAAAAGTTGAACTCTAAAACTTCCTTCATAGACATGTTTTTTTCTTTTTCATGTATTCAGTCAGCTCAAGGAAAATAAATGCATTTTAGATAGAATGATGATAAATTCCAAACAGTTGTTGCCATTGCTGTCTTCTCCTAACATCTAAGCAATCTTAGCCCTATAGATATTGAGAAAGTGAAGCCACAGGTTTTAATAAAAGAAAATATCCTAGGGATAATCTGCTGTCACCAACATCATGACAAAATTTCTTCATCCTTATGTTTTTCTCTAAAAATCACCTTGAAAATTATGACTTTCAGAAAGTTTTTTTTCCTCTCTTTTAAGAGAGAAAAACAGCAAAAATACACAACTTTGTAGATAAGTATATTTTTAAGATTTAAGAAAATATGTGCCAGCATTTCTCCCAGGGGACAGTAGAAGCCATATGGGAGTATAGTAAGCTTGGTGGAGAAAGAAGCTCCTTTCATAATATTTATTGATAGTTTCTGGTCTTATATTAATTAAAATCTGCATTAGATTATGGATTCTCCTTTGGGAAATGCCTTGTTTCTTCCCACGTTTCTCTGCATATTTAATTAGTAAGTTCTAACTTAGCATTTTCCTTTCATAATCTAACAGCTGATTTTAAATACTCTCTTTAAATATTCCTTCCTGGAATAGCATAGCCAGGAGAGAAACTGGGTGTCTTAGAGATCATTTAGCTCACTTCTGATTTTAACTGTAGTGAAATATCAGCCTCTGAGAGATCTAATGAAGTTCTCTTCAGTAGTTAATCACAACTACTGAACGGGAGATGAGATGGTTGAATGGAATCACCAGTGTAGGGACATGAGTTTAAGCAAACTCCAAGACATGGTAAAGATCAAGGAAGCCTGCTGTGCTGCAGTTCATGGGGTCACAAAGAGTTGGACATGACTTAACCACTGAGCAAAAACAATCTGGCTTTAAATTAAATCCCTTTAGTTCCTACACGGTATAGATATAAATTGTCAGTCAATCTTTCAAAGCAGTCTTTAGGTAAACAGACACACCCTGACCATGCTTTCATATGAAAGAGAAAGATTAATAACAAATTGGATGAGCAATGATTTCAAAACATTTTCTAGATTAGATACATGTTTGTTGACTATTTAAGAACACTTTCATGGACATACTGTGATGTCTTTCCCAAGATAAGTTCAAGCCACTTTATATTTCTTTTTAAAATGTATTAAATTATATCACTAAATATACTTTTTCTTCCGTTATTTTTCTTTCTCTGAGGATTACAAATATTTGTATTTGATATTCACTATGTCTGTTTTCTATACATAACACTTTCTCTCTAATGTTTATTTTTCATATTTACTCTTTTCTCTCTAGACCTTGTTTGTTTATTCATTGTTTTGGGGCAAGGTTAGGCTTTTGATGTTCAAGCCACTTTATATTTCTTTTTAAAATGTATTAAATTATATCACTAAATATACTTTTTCTTCCGTTATTTTTCTTTCTCTGAGGATTACAAATATTTGTATTTGATATTCACTATGTCTGTTTTCTATACATAACACTTTCTCTCTAGATGTTTATTTTTCATATTTACTCTTTTCTCTCTAGACCTTGTTTGTTTATTCATTGTTTTGGGGCAAGGTTAGGCTTTTGAAATGAGCTTAAATATTTATTTCCCCTACCAGCTATCATATATCTTATTCATTAACAGGGAAATAAAGTATTTCATGAATTTAAATCTCACAAGTCTCATTTCTGGGCAATTAAAATTTAATAAAACAAATATTGAAGTACACTGCAACTTAGTCAAAGACATATCTCAAACTCTTATTTATATTTTGGAAAGTTAATGCATGCTATTCCATGTAATATTGTTTATAAGTCTGGATTCTCTTTTTATATAATTAAGAATCGTTCATTCTTATTCTTATGTAAACAGACAGTTAAACTGAGGGGAATATTTGAGGAGTGGTACTCAAGATAAAAACCCCTAACTTCATTTTATCAATTTATGAAATAGTTACAATTATAAATTCTGGATACTCTTTATGAGTTTATAATACTCAAAGATTTTATTTTATTTTTATTTTTATTAAGTACTAGTCTATTTATTTATTTATTTATATAGACAGCATATTAAAAAGCAGAGACATTACTTTACCAACCAAGGGCCATCTAGTCAAGACTATGGTTTTTCCAGTAGTCATGTATGGATGTGAGAGTTGGACTGTAAAGAAAGCTGACTGCTGAAGAATGGATGCTTTTGAGCTCTGGTGTTAGAGAAGACTCTTCAGAGTCTCTTGGACTGCAAGGAGAACCAACCAGTCCATCCTAAAGGAGATCAGTTCTGAGTGTTCACTGGAAGGACTGATACTGAAGCTGAAACTCCAGTACTTTGGGCACCTGATTCAAAGAGCCGACTCATCTGAAAAGACCCTGATCCTGGGAAAGATTGAGAGCAGGAGGAGAAGGCGACAACAGAGGATGAGATGTTTGGATGGCATCACTGACTCAATGGACATGAGTTTGGGTAGACTCTGGGAGTTGGTGATGCACAGGGAGGCCTAGCATGCTACAGTCCATGGAGTCGCAAAGAGCCAGACATGACTGACCTACTGAACTGAACTGAATATTTATTTATAACTAAATAGATGTGTCTTGGGCCTAATGGAGCGAAGACAGAAAAAATGTCAAAACTCAGATGACTTTATTTACAAGAATAAAGTAATCCTCAGTTGTCATATGACAATTTGCCTTTTTCTACTATGAACAGGAGGAGATAACCTGGATATTTTCTCATATCCCATTTACCAGTCTAAATTACCACACTGTATGTTTCTTTTTCAACCACAATGCTTAAACAGGGATAATAACAAGGATACTGCAACTTACTTTTGAATGGAACACTTTATAATCAGGACTCAGCAAAAAATTACAATATCAGAGCAGAGTCATTGTAAATCTGCTCCTTTTCTGATATATCTACAGCTAATTTTCACTTAAGGAGATCTGGATAAATAAATCCATATTTCTGACATAATGAAATCTTAATCCTGAACTAAAAAGCCTCTTGATGAAAGTGAAAGAGGAGAGTGAAAAATTGGCTTAAAGCTCAACATTCAAAAAACGAAGATAATGGCATCTGGTCCCATCAATTCATGGGAAATGGAGAAACAGTGGAAACAGTGTCTAACTTTATTTTTGGGGGGTCCAAAATTACTGCAGATGATGATTGCAGCCATGAAATTAAGATGCTTACTCCTTGGAAGGAAAGTTATGACCAACCTAGATAGCATATTCAAAAGCAGAGACATTACTTTGCCGACTAAGATCCGTCTAGTCAAGGCTATGGTTTTTCCTGTGGTCGTGTATGGATGTGAGAGTTGGACTGTGAAGAAAGCTGAGCACCAAAGAATTGATGCTTTTGAACTGTGGTTGGAGAAGACTCTTGAGAGTCCCTTGGACTGCAAGGAGATCCAAGCAGTCCATTCTAAAGGAGATGAGTCCTGGGTGTTCTTTGGAAGGAATGATGCTAAAGCTGAAACTCCAGTATTTTGGCCACCTCACGTGAAGAGTTGACTCATTGGAAAAGACTCTGATGCTGGGAGGGATTGGGGGTAGGAGGAGAAGCAGACGACAGAAAATGAGGTGTCTGGATGGCATCACCTACTCAATGAATGTAAGTTTGAGTGAACTCCTTGAGTTGGTGGTGGACAGGGAGGACTGGCATGCTGTGATTCATGGGGTTGCAAAGAGTCGGACATGACTGAGTGACTGAACTGAACTGAACTGATGAAGGGCTCACTGGCTTACATGGGAGGGATGTAATGGCTGATGACTGTGACAGCCTTAAGTTCCTCAGCTAACAGCTGTTTCATTGCAGGCATTGTTCTCCCTCTTGGGGGCCCACCAGGCTCAGAAATTCACATTTGAAGGCCTGAAGTCTCTGATGGCTTTTTCATCCTTGTTTATTGCTGTGGTAGGAGATATTCCATTTCACACAGTATAATGCACTTAAGGTCATTAGTTTGGCTTTTGAGGGCCTAGAAATAATGTACCAAGGTAAATATTCTTAACATGCACCTTGCTTTGAGCAAACTGAAATGCTTGGAGCGAATTGCTTGCTTTGACAAACTCTGTACCTTTGCCTCTTTGAATATCTTTCTCCTTCTTCTACCTGTTAAAATTCTACATAGCCCCAGAGATGGTCCTTTACACATAACTGGATACTCCATAAATATTTAGTAAATAAAATTTCAATAAGAATACTAGAGCGGGTTGCCGTGCCTTCCTCTAGGGAATCTTCCCAACCCAGGGGTCGAACCCATGTCTCCTGCATTGGCAGACAGGTTCTTTACCACTAGCGCCACTCCTCACACCCCAACATTCACGCCAATCCAACCACACCAGCAACCTGTCTACATCCTCCAAGGCCTGGGTGGAAGTCTGAGCTCCTCACACCAGCTCTGGGGACCCTGCATGGTCTGGCCCCCGTGTTCCCTCCTGCCCCATTTCTCACCAGCTCCCCCGACCCCATGTCTCCATCTGATTCCACTGTGCTCCCCTAACTTAAAACTTTATTCCCCTCTCTCCATGCAGCATTCAGGCATTCGCTGAGCACCACTGCCCCCAGGGGATGCCCACCCTGCCTCCCTATACGACCCCGCCTGCCCCTGTGCCTCTCAGTCTCAGTCGCACCATACTGCAGTTGTGTGGCTTCGGTGTCTGTCTGCGCCCCCAGGCTGAGACCACAAAGAGCTGTCTCTTATACACATCTAGATGTGTATAAGAGACAGTTATTATATAGCATTTATTGAATAATATATTATGGTTTTCTGTTATGATCTTTTACAATTGGTCTTTCAGGTTGTTCCCAATATTTTGCTAATATAAATAGTGCTATGATGAGTATCTTGGTGCCTGGATCTTTCTGTATATGTAAATATTTTCCCAGGTAATTTCCTGAATTACTAAATAGAAGAGTTGCATATTTTAAGATTTTTAGTGTATATTGAGAAGGTGTCCTCCAGAAAGGTTGTTTAAATTTAATTCCCATTTTTAAGTATGACAACAAATACTGTTACTTGTTTTCCTTGAGGTGAAAGTCTCACTTTGTTCATTTTGAAGGAAATGTCTATCAGATACCCAAGTCCAAGTAACTAGTTTATAGGTCATTCATCTTCTTTTACTTATAAACAGCTTTTCAAGAAAAAACACAGTTTGATATGCAAATCAAACAATTGCCTAAATGTTTTTCCTCAGGGGAACCATCTTACTTAGCAGCGTAAGTATTTTTGAGAACTTCCCGTTTGTCACACAGCATATTAAAAAGTTCTGAAACCAAGGGTTCAGGTTTAAGAAAGTTGCTTTTGTTTTTTTTTTTTTTTTCTAATTAAGGAAGGATATTCTCAAATGAAACCAATTCCCTCCATCCCTATGAGTCTGTGGTGGTGAAGAATATCATGATTGAGGCCATTGCCTTGCTATGTGCTAAGATGCAGTTTTACCCACATTGCATTTTACAAAACTGTTGCAAATGTCAACACAGTGAAAAAGGTAAATAACATCTTAGTGTTACTGAATTGGCCAAAAAGTTCTTTCAGCTTTTCCCATAAGACATTATGGAAAAACCCAAATGAACATTTTAACCAACCCAGTATTGACACTAGTCAAGACCTCATGGGTATCGGGCATTGGGATTCTCCAGAGGTCTATAGACGACACTTGGAGAACATTTTTCTAAACTGTCCCTGCATATGCTCTCATTCTATCCCTCCCTTGTTGACCAATTGAGTCTGCTTCTTAGCTTTTCAGAGCAATGTAAGAATGTCTAGTTTTGATCAGAAGAAAATGGTAGCATCTCATAGACTTGGAGTCATGTTGCTTTTATGTTACTTTTCTCCCATGGCAGGTTCATCGTTGGGTCAACTATGAATCCATGCTGAAAGAATGCCTGGTGGGCAGGATGGCCATGAAACCTGCTCTTCCTAAAGGTACGTGGATCTAGGACTAAACGCTTCGGTGTTGGACACGGGTGTACTATCTTTTACAGGGATTTCGGCAAACAGATTTAAATAAATCACTAAATCATTCTCATTTCACCAGCCTCCTAGTCCTGCCACTATAAAGGCTTTTCTTTAGTTATTTAGAATGAAACAGTGACTTTACCTGAAAAATTTGACTGTTTTGAGAGAACTTTCCATATTGTGGGGAATAAACATAATTGAAGTGAAAGGACTTTGTTTACTCGGTTTTTGTTAGTCTTTTGTTACAAGACTCTATGTAACCAGTCTCATTACATAGAGTAGCTTGAACACTTGATTAGAGTTGACTTTTAGACTAGTTTCCTAGAGTGTAATTGTTTAAATATGTAAGTGTATTCCTGTGTCTCAAAAATCAGAAAATATAAAAAGTTATACAGTGAAATTTTCCTTCCCATCTTTATCTCCCATTCCTTGACTATTTATCATAGACAACTCATATTCTGATTTTAAAGTACTTTAAAAAAAAAACCCATTTCTTGCCCTTACCTTGACAACTGCCACTCTACAATCAGCACAGTGCTGGAGAGCATCGCTTTACTCCTAAGCTTCTTTTAGAATAGTGCCCTTTACAAAGTTTCAACATGCGGTAAGAGTGGCAGAAGCACTTTTCATGAGTCCTTTGCTGTGGATGGAGTGGAGTCATTTATTTTGAACAACTCTTGATTTTGACATCCAAAGTAGGAGTAAATTGGCTTGTTTGACCTAACTCTGCTACTATTTATGTAATTAAGTGAGTTTTGTATTTCCAGGCTTTATTGATGGAGGCCTCCTTTGGCTGTGTCGACTTACCTAGATTTGAACCCTTGTTCCATGGCCTGTTGATGGTGCCAGTAAAGATAGCTCTTTCTATCACTGAGCCTCAAGTTTTTTTTTAATCTATGCAAATATTGATAGGGCTGATAATTCATATGAGTAAATCAGCATGATAGCAGTGTAACAGATATGCAAAAAGGCTTTTTTCTTTCTACTAACACTACTACAAAACAAATAAGCATTACACGTATCTAGGCAGACTTCAGGGAAGAAGGCAATGGCACCCCGCTCCAGCACTCTTGCCTGGAAAATCTCATGGACAGAGGAGCCTGGTGGGCCGCAGTCCATGGGGTCACTAAGAGTCAGACACGACTGAGAGACTTCACTTTCACGCATTGGAAAAGGAAATGGCAGCCCACTCCAGTGTTCTTGCCTGGAGAATCCCAGGGACAGGGGAGCCTCATGGGCTGCCGTCTGTGGGGTCACACAGAGTCGGACACGACTGAAATGACTTAGCAGCAGCAGGCAGACTTCAGAAGTATTGCAAGTTCGGTTTCAGACCTCCACAATAAAGCAGATAACACAATAAAGGAAATCACATGGATTTTTTGGTTTTCCGGTGCATATAAAAGTTATATTTACCCTCTGAGGTATCTGAGGTGAAGTCGCTCAGTCGTGTCCGACTCTTTGCGACCCCGTGGACTGTAACCTATTAGGCTTCTCCGTCCATAGGATTCTCCAGGCAAGAATACTGGAGTGGATTGCCATTTCCTTCTCCAGGGGATCTTCCATACCCAGGTATCAAACCCGGGTCTCCAGCATTGGAGGCAGACACTTTAACCTGTGAGCCACCAGGGAAGCCCATATTTACCCTCTACTATAGTCTATTAAGTATGCAATAGCAGTGTGTCTGCAAAAACAATGTACATACCTTAATTGAAAAATACTTTTATATTGCTCATCCTGTTCATGAGGCCAGTTGTCTTCTGTTCATACTATTTGCACTGTTTGCTGAACCCAGGGTAGGCAAGGCAAAAGCTACCAGGCTGGAAGGAGATTCGAGGAGCTATAAGAAGTGCAGACATGTTTATTCTCTCCTGGCTGGAACAGCAGCCATAACACAACCTCTCTCCTGGCTGATGCAGCAGCCATAGCAGCAGCCACAACATAACCGTAATGTAGCCATAACAGAACCATAACGTAACCTCATATAACATAATCATGATGTCATTCCAGTGTAGCCTCTGTGCCGCATCAGCCAGGGCTTTCATGGTGAAATTCATACAGGCATACCACACAAGGTTGCCCGTGACCAAGGGAGCACCTCATGTGCAGTGCTAAAAGTGATCTCAGCTATTACATAATCATTATTTACAAAACGGAGGGCAAGAGTAAGAGGCCTTGGGGCGAGAGAGCCTGGCCATGCCATCTTGGCTATTTTGCTCTTTCCCTACAACTTTATTACTGAAAAAAAAGCTAGCCATCATCTAAACCTTCAGCAAGTTGTAATCTTTTTGCTGGTGGAGTGTCATGCCTTGATGTTGACTGCTGACTTACCAGGGTGATGGTTGATTCCTGGAGTTGGGGCAGCTGTGGAGTTTCTTAAGATAAGACCACAGTGGAATTTGCCACATTGATTGATTCTTCCTTTCATGAATGATTTTTCTGTACTAAATAGACCTACTTGATAGCATTTTACCCATAGTAGAACTTCTTTCAATATCAGTCAGTCCCCTCAAATACTGCTGCTGCTACTTTATCAACTGAATTTATTTAATATTCTAACTCCTTTGTTGTTATTTCAACAATGTTCACAGCATCTGCACTGGGAGTAGTTTCCATCTTAGGAAACCACATTTTGTGCTTATCCATAAGAATCAACTCCTCATTCCAGGGAGGTCGTGCTAAGATGGCAGAGGAATAGGACAGGGAGAGCACTCCCCTCCCCCCCCACAAATTCATCAAAAGAACATTTGAACGCTGAGTAAATTCCACAAAACAACTTCTGAATGCCAGCAGAGGACATCAGGCACCCAGAAAAGCAGCCCATTGTCTTCGAAAGGAGATAGAGAAGTCTTGCGGCTACTGTAAAAAAATAAGACTGAAAACCAGAAGCAGGAGGCTTAAGTCCAAATCCTGAGAACACCAGAGAACTCCTGACTCTAGGGAACATTAATTGACAGGAGCTCATCAAATGCCTCCATACCTACACTGAAACCAAGCACCACCCAAGGGCCAACAAGTTCCAAAGCAAGATATACCACACAAATTCTCCAGCAACACAGGAACATAGCCCTGAGCTTCAGTATACAGGCTGACCAAAGTCACTCCAAACCCATTTATATCTCATAACTCATTACTGGACACTTCATTGCATTCCAGAGAGAGGAAGCCCAGTTCCACCCACCAGAACACCTACACAAGCTTCCCTAACCAGGAAACCTTGACAAGCCACCCGGACAACCCCACCCACAGCCAGGAAACTCCACAATAAAGAGAACTCCACAAACTGCCAGAATACAAAGACCACCCCAAACACAGCAATATAAACAAGATGAAGAAACAGAGGATTACCCAGCAGGTAAAGGAACAGGATAAATGCCCACCAAACCAAATAAAAGAGGAAGAGGTAGGGAATCTATCTGATAAAGAATTCCAGACAATAATAGTGAAAATAATCCAAAATCTTGAAAACAAAATGGAATCACAGATAAATAGCCTGGAGATAAGGATTGAGAAGATGCAAGAAAGGTTTAACAAAGACCTAGAAGAAATAAAAAAGAGTCAGTATATAATGAATAATGAAATAAATGATATCAGAAACACTCTGGAGGGAACAAATAGTAGAGTAACGGAGGCAGAAGATTGGATAAGTGAGGTAGAAGATAGAATGGTAGAAATAAATGAATCAGAGGAAAAAAGAAAAATGAATTAAAAGAAATGAGGACAATCTCAGAGACCTCTGGGACAGTGTTAAATGCCTCGACATCTGAATCATAGGAGTCCCAGAAGAAGAAGACAAAAAGAAAGACCATGAGAAAATACGTGAAGAGATAATAGTTGAAAACTTAACTAAAATGAGAAAGGAAATAATCACCCAAGTCCAAGAAACCCAGAGAGCCCCAAACAAGATAAACCCAAGGCAAAACAC
>SJYC01080705.1:0-12788 GCA_006408675.1 Madoqua kirkii | reverse complement strand
ATAAGAGACACATAGGTATAGAACGGACTGTTGGCTTCAGAGGGAGAGGGAGAGGGTGGGAAGATCTGGGAGAAGGACAACAAAACATGTATACAATCATATGGGAGATGAAGCACCAGTCTATGTTCAATACAGGATACAGGATGCTTGGGGCCGGTGTATGGGATGAACCGGGGGGATGGGCAGGGAAGGGAGGTGGGAGGGGGCTTTAACATGGGGAGATCGTCCACACCTGTGGCTGATTCATGTCAATGTATGGCAGAACCAATGCAGTGCTGTGAAATGGAATAAGCATTAAACAAAAAATAAAAATTAAAAAAAATAATAAAATAAAATGTCTATTCAGAAAAAAAAGAAAGAAAATGTAAACAATTAAACAGCAATTAAACAGGATATCAGTAATTTAGACAAACAGACCAAAAATGGACCTCAGGTCTATAGGAACACTAGAGTACTTTGCAAATAGGATGCTGCATACGGTTGGTTAATAGGATCCAGCATCCTTGAAGGATGCATAAGAAGACAGCTAAATATTTGTTCCCTAGATTTCCAAATCATTAAGAATACAAATTAGGTTCTGTCAGTTAGATGCATTTATATAAGTTTTTAAGGGAAAAATTTAAATGAAGCCATCTTTCTGTTGATTTTTGTTGATTTGTTGTTATTGTAAGCAAGCTGTGAGGATGCAGTTTTCTTCTGTGGCTTTGGTTCACAATACAGTTTCCAGCTTCACTGATGTTTAAGTATAGTTTGGAGGTGGCAGCTTTTTGATTCATCCAGACAGTATGTCAAACTCCATGGTGCAGTGGTGGCCTTTTGATTTTCCACTTTTCTGACTATATCAGAGGTCAGCCCGCGGTTGATCAATTCAGTATGTAATGTTCTAAGGTATTTCTTAGAAACTATTCCAATAGTTCTCTGGATTAAACCCCATTCTGTTCATAATATTTAGTGCATTCTGACTGTTAGAGAAACCAACAAAAAATGGTAAGTTTTCCATATGGAATCTATTCTACTGGTGTTTGAGAAAGTAATGTGTTATCCATACTCTAAATTTGATAAAATATAAAATGTATACAATTAAAACCCATAGATACCTCCAAATGTATAATTGAATATATAAATGTCCCTCAAGCAGGAAAATATCTCCAATTCCAAAGTGCATTCTGACTGTTAGAGAAACCAACAAAAAATGGTAAGTTTTCCATATGGAATCTATTCTACTGGTGTTTGAGAAAGTAATGTGTTATCCATACTCTAAATTTGATAAAATATAAAATGTATACAATTAAAACCCATAGATACCTCCAAATGTATAATTGAATATATAAATGTCCCTCAAGCAGGAAAATATCTCCAATTCCACACTTTGAACTTCTTTTTTCTTTGATGCACAGATTCTTTCTAACTTCCTGTCCCCACATAATGTGGTATACATTTGCTGAATTAATTATCATGACTAATAGTTAAATAGAAAAAAAAAAGATCAAACTATTTTCTCAACAAGGAAACATCCTTGATTTCATTATCAATTAGCCAAAAAATTGAATCAGCATGTAACCACAAACATACACACTGGTATTAAATTTTATTTCTCAGACCTGGTAACAATAAATAGGAAGAGTGTATAAAAAAAATTATACTGTTTTTTCAGCCTTTTGTTCAATTTGATTACTTCCCTTCCTTACTGAGAGACTAAAACTGTATTGAGCTATAGACCCTTGCCCTAATATTTACCTGAGCTAAACCTGAAGAAATATTTTAAACAGCATTTCTTAAAATTATTTAATGAAAAGGGTACTTTAAAGGAAAGGAGGAAAAGTTTGTGTTCCTATGGCTGCACCTTTCTCCTGCCCTCAGTCTTTCCCAACATCAGGAACTTTTCCAATGAGTCAGCTTTTCTCATCAGGTGGCTAAAGTATTGGAGCTTCAGCTTTAGCATCGTCCTTCCAGTGAATATTTAGGGTTGTTCTCCTTTAGGATTGACTGGTTTGATCTTCTTGCTCTCCAAAGGACTATCAAGAGTCATCTCTGCACCACAATTCGAAAGCATCAATTATTCATTATTCAACCTTCTTTATGGTCCAAATTTCATATCCAAACATGATTACTGGAAAAATCATAGCTTTGCCTATACAGACTTTTGTGAGCAAAGAGCCAGATTATCTGGATTCAAATGCTAACTTTACCAAATACTACTTGTGTGACCTTGGGCAAGCATATCACCTTTCATGCCTTAGTTTCCTCATCTTAAAATTATGGAAAGTTATGTCCATGTTATCGGTTGGCATATGTTGTATGTGTTTGTTAAATAAAAGAAAAAAATACATGCAAGTGTATATGACCTTGTGAATATAAAAAATAACATAATATATCCAGGACAGCTTTGAAAAGTAAGCTAGACTAGGCAAAGTTAAATTCTCTTTCTATTAAGAATAATAAGTTAAATTATTTGCTATAAAATGATTCTATTATTTTTGATTAAATGCTTTTGTAGAAACAAATGGAAGACAGAATACTATGTTTGATTTAGAACGTCATATTTCTTTGCATTGTGAACAAGACCTTAAGAAAAAAGCAACTTGAATTTTATGAGTCTGTATTCATCTGTATAAAAATAAAAAATAAAATTGAATTGCAACCTTCATTTTAGCACATATTTTTAAAATGGACAAATATATATAACCTAATTTTAGCAAGTTGTGCAGAATTTTAAGCATTCTTTTAATTTTGGATGTGTGTTCTTCCAGGTATTTTATCCACAATCCTAACAGTCATTCAAGGAAGCTAATCATCATTTTAAATGATATGATATAAGACTCCTAGAAGTAGAAGAGACAGAGAAAGTGGCAGAAAACTTGTGTGAAAAAAATGACTGAAAGACTTTACTAACTTGGGAAAGGAAACAAGGATCTAGACTGGAGAATATATATATTTATATATACCCAAAGATATCCACATGTGTGTGTGCTAAGTCACTCAGCCATGTCCAACTCCTTACAGCCCTATGGACTGCATCCTGCCAGGCTCCTCAGTGCATGGGATATTCCAGGCAAGGATACTGGATTGGGTTGCCATTTCTTTCTTCAGGAAATGTTCCAGACCCAGAGGTTGAACCTGTGTCCCCTACATAGACAGATGAATTCTTTACCACTGAGCTACCTGGGAAGCCCAAGGAGACACACACCAAAACATATTATAATTAATATAGCAAAAGTTAAAAACAAGCAGATAACTTTAGAAGCAGCAAGACTAAAACAATGTGTTACATAGATAGCAGGAGTGTAAGACTCAGCAGTCATAAAGCACACACTTTGTAGGCCAAAAGAGAGTGACATTATATGTTCAAAATGATGAAACAGACACACAAAAAAGTTCCAAACAAGAATATTCTTCCTTTAATAAAGTTATTCAGAATGTAAAGAAAGATAATTTTCCAGACAAGAAAAATTAAAAGAGTTCATCAACACTAAGCTTTTCTTATAAGAAATGGTACTTATTTAACTTAAAAAAGAAGCCCATCTTTGCATGAAATGTTCCCTTGATATCTCTAATTTTCTTGAAGAGATCTCTCGTCTTTCCCATTCTTGTTATTTTCCTCCATTTCTTTGCATTGATCACCAAGGAAGGCTTTCTTATCTCTTCCTGGTAAGATGTGTATAAGAGACAGTGATGAAACAGACACACAAAAAAGTTCCAAACAAGAATATTCTTCCTTTAATAAAGTTATTCAGAATGTAAAGAAAGATAATTTTCCAGACAAGAAAAATTAAAAGAGTTCATCAACACTAAGCTTTTCTTATAAGAAATGGTACTTATTTAACTTAAAAAAGGGGGCACTGTTTTGTAACAAGAACACATCAGTCAGTTCAGTTGCACAGTCGTGTCTGACTATTTGCGACCCCATGAATCGCAGCACGACAGGCCTCCCTGTCCATCAACAACTCTGGTGTTCATTCAAACTCATGTGCATCAAGTCTGTGATGCCATCCAGCCATCTCATCCTCTGTCGTCCCCTTTTCCTCCTACCCCAATCCTTCCCAGGATCAGAGTCATTTACAAAGAGTCACCTCTTTGCATGAGGTGGCCAAAGTACTGGAGTTTCAGCTTCAGTATCATTTCCTCCAAAGAAATCCCAGGGCTGATCTCCTTTAGAATGGACTGGTTGGATCTCCTTGAAGTCCAAGGAACTCTCAAGAGTCTTCTCCAACACCATAGTTCAAAAGCATCAATTCTTTGGCACTCAGCTTTCTTCACAGTCCAACTCTGACATCCATACATGACCACCGGAAAAACCATAGCCTTGACTAGACAGACCTTAGTTGGCAAAGTAATGTCTTTGCTTTTCAGTTAAATGCTATTTGGGTTGGTCATAACTTTTCTTCCAAAGAGTAAGCATCTTTTAACTTCATGGCTACAGTCACCATGTGAAGTGATTTTGGAGCCCAAAAAGATAAATTCTGATACTGTTTCCACTGTTTCCCCATCTATTTCCCATGAAGTAATGGGACCAGATGCCATGATCTTCGTTTTCTGAATGTTGAGCTTCAAGCCGACTTTTTCACTCTCCTCTTTCACATGAGGGTTGCGAATTGAGAGAGCAGCGTTGCCATATATATACACACCACCAGTGTGAAACAGCTAGCTAGTGGGAAGCTGTGGTAGAGCGCAGGGAGCTCAGCTAGGTGCTGTGATGACATAGAGGGCCAGGGTGGGGTGGTGGGAGAGAGGCTCAGGAGGGAGGGGATATATGTATACAGACGGCTGGCTGACTCACATTGTACAGCAGAAACGAACGCAATATTGTGAAGCAATCACATTCCAATTTTAAAAATTAAAAAAAACTAGTCAGGCTGAACAAAATAAAAGTCAGTGTTCCCATTTCCAACATACCACCTCCCTGGGGGACTCTCAAGAGTAATTGTCACTGTAGATGATTGCTTGCGCATAAGATTCGACTGTACTCTTACACTCAAAGCTCGCTCATGCTTGTAGCTTAGAACTACACTCATCCCTGGGGACCAAGCTTCCCCTGGGCATTGCTGCCATGTCTTCATGAATCCTGCTGGAAGGAGACCCCTCTCCCCATTCATTGATTGCATGAGACTTCTTCAGACAAGGTCACAGGCACATCCAATAATCCGAAATGATCCTTGAACCAAACATATTTGGGATGCACTGGGCTAGACTGTGTTCCTAAGTGTCCTCTGAAACCTATGGATGGAAACAATAACTATCATCTGGGCCTGTGTGGTAAGTACTTCACATCACTGTCTCACAAAACGTTCACAGCAACCCCATCTGATTGTTAACTATTGCTGAACTCCATTTTTAGCTGGTAGCTGGCAGAGCCAGGGTTTGAACCCTGGGAATCTGGCTCCAGAGCCTAAGCACTTAATCTCTCTTTCTCAGCTTGAGCTTGACCCTATTCTCAATTCCATCCAAGTTACTGGCTCCAGTAAACCCAGAAGGTACCGGATTTGGTAAAGTCAGGAAGCAGAGTTACTTTCAGCCATTGCCACATAAGAGCAATATATTACAGTGGAGCAGTTAGATTCCTGGACTTTGGAGGAAGTCATACCCAAGTTCAAGTCCCAACAGACCTCTGCCACCACCACCACACACACACACTCACAAATAGCTGTGTAACCAGGGTAAGTGGCTTAACCTCTCTGCGCCCCAGCTTCCTTCCTGTTAAATGGGACTACTAACAACATCTATGACATAGAATGGTTTGAGGGTTACAAAGATAGAGTACACAAATCTCTTAAGTAAGTAAGTAAGTGTAGTCGCTCAGTCGTGTCCGACTCTCCGCGACACCATAGACTCCTCCTTGTAGGCCACCAGTCTCCTCTGTCCATGGGATTCTCCAGGCAAGAATGCTGGAGTGGGTTGCCATATCCTTCTCCAGGGGATCTTCCCGACCCAGGGATTGAACCTGGGTCTTCCGCATCACAGGCAGATGCTTTACCCTCTGAGCCACCAGGGAAATTACAGCCCAGCGTTTCTAATGATGTACTCTGAAAAGAAGTTAAATAAACAAGGTGACAATATACAGTCTTGACATACTCCTTTTCCTATTTGGAACCAGTTTGTTTTTCCGTGTCCAGTTGTAACAGTTGCTTCCTGACCTCCATATAGGTTTTTCAGGAGGCAGGTCAGGGGGTCTGGTATTTCCACCTCTTTCAGAATTTTCCACAGTTGATTGTGATCTACATGGTCAAAGGCTTTGGCATAGTCAATAAAGCAGAAATAGATGTATTTCTGGAACTCTTTTGCTTTTTTGACTATTCAGTGGATATTGGCAATTTGATCTCTGGTTCTTCCCTCTGCCTTTTCTAAAACCAGCTTGAACATCTGGAAGTCCACAGCTCACGTACTGCTGAAGACTGGCTTTGAGAATTTTGAGCAGTACTTTACTAGCATGTGAGATGAGTGCAATTGTGCAGTGGTTTGAGGACTCTTTGGTATTGCCTTTCTTTGGGATTGGAATGAAAACTGAACTTTTCCAGTCCTGTGGCCACTGCTGAGTTTTCCAAATTTGCTGGCATATTGAGTGCAGCACTTTCACAGCTTCATCTTTCAGGATTTGAAATAGCTCAACTGGAATTCCATCACCACCACTAGCTTTGTTCATAGTGATGCTTTCTAGGGCCCACTTGACTTCACATTCTAGGATGTCTGGCTCTAGATGAGTGATCACACCATCGTGATTTTCTTGTTCATGAAGATCTTTTTTGCACAGTTCTTCTGTGTATTCTTGCCACCTCTTCTTAATATCTTCTGCTTCTATTAGGTCCATACCATTTGTGTCCTTTATCGAGCCCATCTTTGCATGAAATGTTCCCTTGATATCTCTAATTTTCTTGAAGAGATCTCTCGTCTTTCCCATTCTTGTTGTTTTCCTCCATTTCTTTGCATTGATCACCAAGGAAGGCTTTCTTATCTCTTCCTGGTATTCTTTGGAACTCTGTGTTCAGATGCTGATATCTTTCCTTTTCTCCTTTGCTTTTTGCTTCTCTTCTTTTCACAGCTATTTGTAAGGCCTCCTCAGACAGCATTCTTGAAGAGATCTCTCGTCTTTCCCATTCTTGTTGTTTTCCTCCATTTCTTTGCATTGATCACCAAGGAAGGTTTTCTTATCTCTTCCTGGTATTCTTTGGAACTCTGTGTTCAGATGCTTATATCTTTCCTTTTCTCCTTTGCTTTTTGCTTCTCTTCTTTTCACAGCTATTTGTAAGGCCTCCTCAGACAGCTATTTTGCTTTTTTAAATTTCTTTTCTATAGGGATAGTTTTGATCCCTGTCTCCTATACAATGTCTTGAACCTCTATCCATAGTCATCAGACACGCTATCTATCAGATCTAGTACCTTAAATCTATTTCTCACTTCCACTGTATAATCATAAGGGATGTGATTTAGGTCATGCATGAATGGTCTAGTGGTTTTCCCTACTTTCTTCCATTTAAGTCTGAATTTGGCAATAAGGAGTTCATGATCTGAGCCACAGTCAGCTCCCAGTCTTGTTTTTGTTGTCTGTATAGAGCTTCTCCATCTTTGGCTGCAAAGAATATAATCAATCTGATTTCGGTGTTGACCATCTGGTGATGTCCATGTGTAGAGTCTTCTCTGTGTTGTTGGAAGAGGATGTTTGCTATGACCAGTGTATTCTCTTGGTAAAACTCTATTAGTCTTTGCTCTGCTTCATTCTGTATTCCAAGGCCAAATTTGCCTGTTACTCCATGTGTTTCTTGACTTCCTACTTTTGCATTCTCGTCCTCTATCATGAAAAGGACAAGAAAACATATTAAAGAATAAATCTAACTGTAAAAGTAAACATATAATAAAAATAGTGGATTTCACAACTCTAGTGAGAATGTTAAAAGATAATTTATACACAATAATTTATTAAGGGATACACAGAATTAAAAAATATAATATGTTACTTAAAAAACATCAAATATGGGAGGAGATTGAAAATGTTGGCTTAAAATGGAATCAAACTGAAGTTTGATTAAAAAAAAATAAGAATTGGATCTTGCCCTTGTGGATAAATGGATAGACCTTGAGGGCATAAATGAGACACAGAAAGACCAATAACATATGATCTCACTTATATATGAAATCTGACAACCAAACTAACCAACAAACAAAATAAGCACATAGATAAAGAAAACAGATCAGTGATACCAGAGGTAGTGGTATACAGGTAGGCAAAAAGATGAAATTGGTCAAAAGATAAAACCTTCAATTATAAAATGAATAAGTTATGAAGATGTAACATACAACATGAAGACTAGTTATGATACTATTGTATATTTCAAAGTTGTTAAAAGGGTAAACCTTGAAGCTTCTCTTCACAAGAAAAAAATTGTAACTCTGTGGTGACGGACGTTGAGTAGACTTATTGTAATCATTTCACAATATTTACCCATACTAACTCATTATATTGTACAGCTTAAACTAATATAATGTAATATGTCAACTATATTTCAATAAAAATAAGTCAAATAAGATTAAGCAATAGTTATGTGTCTTATTTTTGCTTTGCTTTGTAATACATAAAAAGCAAAATAATAATCCTTCCATTTTTATTTAAAGCAGCCTTGGTAGATCAAGTAAACCAAATAGCATTTGAATAGGAAAAAATTTAGTTCAGAATTGCCTTAATTGGACATTTATATTGATCAAGTTGAATGTATAATAGCTCTATTTTATAGGTTGAGAAGATAAGTTTAATGACTCAATCTCAAGGGAGGATTTTGTTTAATACAGTTAACAAGAAAGAGAACCATGTTCATTTTATTAGAAAGAGCTCTCATCATTCAATTTAATCTGCCTAATGATATCCAAACTTAGTTAGTGTGATATCTAATGTATATTCACAACACAACGGGGGTATCAACATGGGTTTTTAAAAGGAAAAAAAGAAAGCCTCCATCTACTTACTCAAGTATCTATAATAAATGAGAATGATTTGTATATCTATGAGATGAGTAGGAGTTTTTTTCCCCTTCTTACAGTTAAATGTTCTAAGTAGTAATGATTTGTATATTTATGGGATGAGTAGGAGTTTTTTCCTCTTCTTATAGTTAAAATTTCCTTTGACTAACAAATTCAATTTCCTGTTTACACAATGCATTTATGCTTTATAAAGTGCTTTATATTGCTAGAAATATTTATTAGATCTTTTACTTTTCGCATTTTTCTCTCCAAGTGTATTTGCTGACAATCTTTTTTAAAAGAGCAAGACTTATGACACTGAAGCACACACATTTAAAAATAAAAAATAAACAAATAGGACCTAATTAAACTTAAAAGTTTTTTCAAAGCAAAGGAAACTAACCAAAGTGAAAAGACAACCCTCAGAATGGGAGAAAATAATAGCAAACAAAACAAATGACAGAGGATTAATCTCCAAAATAACAAGCTGCTCCTACAACTCAATGCCAGAAAAACAGACAACCCAATCAAAATGTGGGCAGAAGATCTAAACAGACATTTCTCCAAAGCAGACATACAGATGGCTAACAAACACATGAAAAAATGCTCACCATTGCTCATTATTAGAGAAATGCAGATCAAAACTACAATGAAAAATTACCTCACACTGGTCAGAACGGCCACCGTCAAAAACTCTGCAAACAATAAATGCTGAAAAGGGTTTGGAGAAAAGGGAATCCTCTTGCACTGTTGGTGGAAATGCAAATTAATACAGCTACTCTGAGCGCCAAAGAATTGATGTTTTTGAACTGGTGGTGTTGGAGAAGACTCTTGAGAGTCCTTTGGACTACAAGGAGATCCAACCAGTCCATTCTGAAGGCGATCAGCCCTGGGATTTCTTCGGAGGGAATGATGCTGAAGCTGAAACTCCAGTACTTTGGCCACCTCATGCGAAGTGTTGACTCATTGGAAAAGACTTTGATGCTTGGAGCGATTAGGGCAGGAGGAGAAGGGGACAATAGAGGATGAGATGGCTGGATGGCATCACTGACTCGATGGATGTGGGTCTGAGTGAACTCCAGGAGTTGGTGATGGACAGGGAGGCCTGGCGTGCTGCAATTCCTGGGGGTTGCAAAGAGTCAGACACGACTGGGCGACTGAACTGAACTGAACTGAACTGATGGAGAACAATATGAAGATTCTTAAAAAAAAAAAAAAAAAAAAAGAATTAAACTACCCTGCTGTTGTTCAGTTGCCTAAGT
Source organism: Madoqua kirkii (assembly GCA_006408675.1). Classification (NCBI taxonomy): domain Eukaryota; kingdom Metazoa; phylum Chordata; class Mammalia; order Artiodactyla; family Bovidae; genus Madoqua; species Madoqua kirkii. The sequence continues at coordinate 2,583 of SJYC01080705.1, read as the reverse complement.
TCTGTCTGACTCTGTGACCTCACGGACTGAGCACAAGTCTCACAACCATATGTGACCCCTGGGAAGACCATAGCCTTGATTATACAGACCTTTGTTGGCAGAGTAATGTCTTTGCTTTTCAGCACCCTGTCTAGGTTTGTCATAGCTTTCCTGCTAAGAAGAGAACGTCTTTTGATTTCATGGCTGCATTCGCTGTCCTCAGTGATTTTAGAGCCCAAGAAGAGGAAATCTGTCACTGCTTCCACATATTCACCCTCTATTTGCCATAAATTAATGGAGCTGGATGCCATGATCTTAGTTTTTTCAATAGTTTTAAGCTGGCTCTTTCACTCTCCTCCTTCACCTTGATCAAGAGGCTCTTTAGTTCCTCTTCACTTTCTGACAGTAGAGTGGTATCATCCACATATCTGAGTTTGTTGATGTTTCTCCCACCTATCTTGAGTCCAGCTTATAACTCATCCAGCCCAGCATTTCTCATGATGTGTTCGGTGTATAGGTTAAACAAACAGGGTGAAAGCAGATAGCCTTGTCATACTCCTTTCTCAATCTTGAACCAATCGGTTGTTCCATACACGGTTCTAACTGTTGCTTCTTGACCTGCATACAGGTTTCTCAGGAGACAGGTAAGATGGTCTTGTATTCCCATCTCTTTAAGAGCTTTCCACAGTTTATTATGATCCACATAGTCAAAGGCTTTGGCATAGTTGATGAAACAGAAGAAGATGGGTTCTTTTTGAATTCTCTAGCTTTCTCTATGATCCAGTGAATGTTGGCAATTTGATTTCTGGTTCCTCTTCCTTTTCTCAATTCAGCTTGGATATTTGGAAGTTCTTGGTTCATATAATGCTGGAGCCTAGCATGAAAGATTCTAAACATTGACCTTACCAGCATGGGAGATGAATGCCATTGTTCAATGGTTAGCACATTCTTTAGTACTACCTATCTTATTTGGCATAGTTGATGAAACAGAAGAAGATGGGTTCTTTTTGAATTCTCTAGCTTTCTCTATGATCCAGTGAATGTTGGCAATTTGATTTCTGGTTCCTCTTCCTTTTCTCAATTCAGCTTGGATATTTGGAAGTTCTTGGTTCATATAATGCTGGAGCCTAGCATGAAAGATTCTAAACATTGACCTTACCAGCATGGGAGATGAATGCCATTGTTCAATGGTTAGCACATTCTTTAGTACTACCTATCTTCAGAAGAATGACCCAACAATCCCACTACTGAACATATACCCTGAGGAAACCATAACTGAAAAAAGATATGCACCCCAGAGTTTATCACAGCATTGTTTACAATAGCTAGGAAAGGAAGCAACCCAGATGACCACTGACAGGTAAACTGATAAAAAAGTTTGGCAAAATGGAATATTACTCAGTTATAAAAGTATTGTATCTGACTCACTTCTAGTAAGGTGGATGAATCTATAGCCTATTATATAGAGTGAAGAAAGTCAGAAAGAGAAAGATAAATGTCATACATTAGTGCATATATTGGAAGCAAAGAAGAAGAGTGTAGCAGAGGATGAGATGGTTAGGTAGCATCACCAATGTAATGGTATGAGTTTGAGCAAACTCCAGGAGGTAGTGAAGGACAGAGAAGCCTGGCATGCTGAAGTCCATGGGGTTGTAAATAGTCAGGCACAACTTAGCAACTGAACAATAATGGAATCTAGAAAGATGATACGAATGAACCTATCTGCAGGTCAGCAATAGAGATACAAACCTAGAGAACAGATTTGTGGACACAGGTGGGAAAGGAGAGGGTGAGATGAATTGAGAGACTAGCATAAAAATATATATATTACCATATATAAAATTAGAAAGCCAGTGGAAATTTACTGTATGATGCAGGGAGCTCAAATCCTGTGCTCAGGGACAACCTAGAAGGGTGAAATGGGGAGGGAAGTAGGAGTAGGTTCAAGAGGGGAGGGGCATATGTATACTTATGACTGATTCATGTTGATATATGGCAGAAACAAACACAATATTGTAAGCCAATTATCTGCCAATTAAAAATAAATAAATTAGAAATAAGTAATATGATAAACAAAGCCTTTTGTATAAGCCATTTTGATCAAGTATTAACTAATATCATGCTTGTGCTCAGTCTGTAAGTCATGTCTGACTCTTTGTAGCCCTACAGACTGTAGCCCTCCAAGCTGCTATGTCTGTGGAAATTCCCAGGCAAGAATATTGGAGTGGGTTGCCATTTCCTCCTCCAATTAACTAATATATTCAGTCATTAATTCCATATTTACTGTGATTCACATCTTTAGTGTATATATGCCTTATATGACTGACATTTGAACTTTCCATAGTCATATCTGCATGTGAAACCTTCTTATAACAACAGTCTTTTCATAGTAACTTAGTAACTTTTCTGATATTTATTATAGAACTTATCATATTACATTATAATTAATAGTTTAATCTATATTTATTCTTAATTATAACTTTTATTTATTCCTCCACTCTATAAACATTTATTGTATGAGCTATATGTTAAGTAGTCTTCTGGAAAGTTATTGGATAAAGAAAATAAACATATTTACTTCTCTAGTACTTATAATAATATTTT
>SJYC01080704.1:0-21445 GCA_006408675.1 Madoqua kirkii | reverse complement strand
TTTTTTTTTTATATTGCATCCAAGTACTGCATTTTGGACTGTTTTGTTGACTACCATGCTACCTCATTTTCTTCTAAGAGATTCTTGCCCACAGTAGTAGATATAATGGTCATCCGAGTTAAATTCACCCATTCCAGTCCATTTTAGTTACTGATTCCTAGAATGTCGATGTTTACTCTTGTCATCTCCTATTTGACCCCTTCCATTTTGCCTTGATTCATAGACCTGGCATTCCAGGTTCCTATGCGATATTGCTCTTTACAGCATAGGACTTTACTTCTATCATCAGTCTCTTTCACAACTGGGTTTTGTTTTTGCTTTGGCTCCATCCCTTATTTTCTCTTTATTTCAAAAGATTTTGTCTTAAATATTTTGAATAAACAGTTGCATCCTAAAATAGGTATGATAGACATTAGTTCCTTTTAGTGATTTTCTTAACTTTTCAATATAAATCTTCAAAAGATTTACCATTATTTTGTAATGGTTATTATGTGCTGTGGTGTGTGTGCTCAGTCAGGTTCTACTCTTTGCAAACCCATGGACTGTAGCCCACCAGGCTTTGCTCTTCATGAAATTTCCCAGGTAAGAAAACTGAAGTGGGTTGCCATTTCCTCTTCCAGTGGATCTTCCCGACCCAGGGATTGAACCCTCTTCTACTGCACTGACAGCAAATTTATTACCACTGAACAATATGGAAATATAAATCTTCAAAAGATTTACCATTATTTTGTAATGGTTATTATGTGCTGTGGTGTGTGTGCTCAGTCAGGTTCTACTCTTTGCAAACCCATGGACTGTAGCCCACCAGGCTTTGCTCTTCATGAAATTTCCCAGGTAAGAAAACTGAAGTGGGTTGCCATTTCCTCTTCCAGTGGATCTTCCCGACCCAGGGATTGAACCCTCTTCTACTGCACTGACAGCAAATTTATTACCACTGAACAATATGGGAAGCTGTAGTGATTATTAGTCTAAAGCACATGTTTGCTTTGTGACACACTTCTTTGAAGTGACTTTTTAAGGGCATATAATTTTATTAAAACACACACACACACACACACACACACACACAAACAGACAGTATTATTATTATTATTATTTGTTACTTCATTGGGCAGCAGTTACAGGTGTGCTTAGTTGCTCAGTCATGTCTGACTCTTCGCAACCCCATGGACTGTAGCCCAGTGGACACCTATGTCCTTGGGGATTCTCCAGGCAAGAAAACTGGAATGAGTTGCCATGCTCTCCTCCAGCATATCTTTATGACCCAGGGATTGAACCCAGATCTCCCACATTGCAGGCAGATTCTCTATCACTTGAGCCACCAGGGAAGCCCATGAATAATGGAGGGGGTAACTATCCCTTCTGCAGGAGTTCTTCTTGACCCAGGAATCAAACCAGGGTCTCCTGCATGGCAGGCAGATTTTTTACCAGCTGAAATATCAGGGAAGCCCATTGATTATCTCTAGAACACTTCAACTCATTCTGGAAATAGGTTCTAAGTCAAATTTTAAGGTTTTAATTATTTTAAAATAGTGAAAATCCTTCAGAGTTCTGTCAACATTGCAAACTGATTTAAAATATATTCAGATTAATGCTATGCTATGCTATGCTAAGTCACTTCAGTCGTGTCTGACTCTGTGCAACTTCATAGATGGCAGCCCACCAGGCTCCCCCGTCCCTGGGATTCTCCAGGCAAGAACACTGGAGTGGGTTGCCATTTCCTTCTCCAATGCAGGAAAGTGAAAAGTGAAAGTGAAGTCTCTCAGTCCTGTCCGACTCTTATCGATCCTATGGATTGCAGCCCACCAGGCTCCTCCGTCCTTGGGATTTTCCAGGCAAGAGTACTGGAGTGGGTTGCCATTGCCTTCTCCAATTCAGATTAATAACACTTGTCAAGTATTTTATGAATAAAGATATGTTATATAACTTTTATTATACTCAGAAAATATCAAGGATAAATCAGTTAAAAGGATAAAATAAGAAATTTTAAATCTATCATTTCTGCTAATATTTTTAACACAATAATCTGGCTATTGGAGATTCTACATATAATTTTTATATAGTCTGAATTCTCCCTCCTTTTCTTTCTCTCTGTATTGTTTCTGTATCTCTTTCTAGTATGTTTTTCTTTTTTTTTCTCTTTCTATTTATCTATGTGTCTTTCTGTCTCATTCACTCTTTGTAGTCTCTGTTTTAAGGCTACTAGACACACTTTTGCTTAACCTCTTAAAAACTTGAGTAGTCCTCATTAAAAATAGAAGCTATGCAAGATATATCCTGGTCCTTAATATATTTTTGACATTTGAAATTGCTTTTTCATTATCTCAAATATTTTCTGTCATATGTATTTCTAATTCCTCTCCCCATCCCCACACCCCCATGGAAATATAGTTAACATCATTCTGTGCTAAGGAGACTGACTTAAAAAAAAATCATTGTATTATCTAGGCATGGAGGTTATAAATAGTCTTCCTTTCTTCCTTTTTTTTTTTAAACTATGAGTTGATTTCTTTAACAAAATTTATGGGTACGAGACATCCCTAAGTATTTTCCATTTAATTTAATTTTTTTATTCATGTATTTAGTCACTTAGTCATATCCAATTCTTTGTGACCCCCTGGATTGTAGCCCACAAGGCTCCTCTGTTCATGGGACTTCTCCAGTTGAGAATATTAGAGTGGGTTGCCATGCCCTCCTCCAAAGGATTTTCCCAACCCAGGGATTGAACCCAGGTCTCCCACACTGCAGGCATATTCTTTACCATCTGACTCAGCAGGGAAGTACCAATTTATTTATATTTAATTTTTATTATGTAAGTTACAGGTGTGCAATATAGTGATTCAAGAATTTGTAGTTATGATAGATGTATTGACCATATTCTTTATGTTGTGTAGTTTACTTTATAGTTTGTATCTCTTATTTCACTAACCCTCTATTGACCCTCACCCTTCTCTCTTCCTTCTGGTAAACTCTAGTTGTAGCACAGGTTAATTGAAAAGATAAAATAAGATTTTGTGCTCAAATAACAGCTTTGTCACTTTACTAGCTGTTGTTCAGTCACTGTGATGTCCAACTCTATATGACCCCATGTATTATAGCAAGCCAAGCCTCCCAGTCCCTCACCACTTCCCAGAGTTCATCAAGTTTATATCTATTGAATCAGTGATGCTATCCAATCATCTCATCTTGCCCTCTTCTTCTTTTGCCTTCACTCTTCCCAAACATCAGGGTCTTTTCCAGTGAGTCAGCTCTTCAAATCAGGTGGCCAAATTATTGGAGCCTCAGCTTCAGCATCAGTCCTTCCAATGAATATTCAGGGTTGATTTCCTTTAGGACTGATTTCCTTTAGGTTTGATCTCCTTGCTGTCAAGTGACTCTCAAGAGTCTTCTCCAGCAAGCTTCAGCATCAGTCCTTCCAATGAATATTCAGGGTTGATTTCCTTTAGGACTGATTTCCTTTAGGTTTGATCTCCTTGCTGTCAAGTGACTCTCAAGAGTCTTCTCCAGCACCACAATTCAACAGCATCAGTTTTTCAGCATTTAGCCTTTTTTATGGTCCAATTCTCACATCCATACTTGACTACTGGAAAGACCACTAACAAACCCTTGTTGGCAAGGTGATATCTTTGCTTTTTAATATGTTGTCTAGGTTTTTCATAGACTTCCTCCCAAGAAACAAGTGTCTTCATGGGTACAATCACCATTCCGTAGTGATTTTGAAGTCCAAGAAGAGAAAATCTGTCACTGCTTCCGCTTTTTTCTCTTCTATTTGCCATGGAGTGATAGGACTGGATGCCATGATGTTAGTTTTTTGAATGCTGTGTTTTAGACCAGCTTTTTCCACTCCCCTCCTTCATGCTCATCAAGAGGCTTTTTAGTTCCTCTTCATCTTCTGCCATTAGAGTGGTATCATCTGAATATGTAGGTTGTTGATATTTCTCCCAGCAATCTTGATTCCTGCTTATAACTTATCCTGCCTGGCATTTCACATGATGCACTCTGCATACAACTTAATATTAACAGGGTGACAATATATATCCTTATAGTACTTCTTTCCCAGTTTTAAACCACTCAGTTGTTCCATGTAAGATTCTATTGCTTCCTGACTTCATACAGGTTTCTTAGGAGACAGGTAAGATGATCTAATATTCCCATCTCTTTAACAATTGTCCACAGTTTTTTGTGATCCACACAGTCAAAGCCTTCCACATAGTCAATGAAACAGAAGTAGATACTTGCATTCTCTATGATCCAACAAATGCTGGCAATTTGATCTCTGGTTCCTGTGCCTTTTTCAAACCCAACTTGTACATCTAAAAGTTTGATTCAAGATGGCTAGCTTCAAGGATTTTGAACATAACCTTACTAGCATGTGAAGTAGCTTAGTGAACATCAAGAGTCAATAAGCCTCTCTGGCACAGATTATTATTTGTAAAATGGTGCTTATATAGTTCCTTCTTCAAATAATTGTTATAAGGATTAATTTATTTAATATATGTAATGCATCTAAAACAGTGTATGACATATATGTGTTGTGTACTATTAAAAAAGCTATTTAATACCTATGTATAACTCTATATAAGTAATGAACATGTACATTTAATACATTACACACTTAATAATTATGTCTTTGAGTTGAAACTTTCTTCTTGTTTCATTTCTAACTTGCTTTCCTTTCTTTTCTGTCAATAATTTTGCTTGGCCAACTGTTGACAACAATTTGGGTTCAGCCTGGAGGATGAGGTCCTGAATAGCCATTTCTGTTCTGAATTACTACAAGTCAGATTTTTCTTTGTCATTGTTCCATCCTTCATTGTCATACCATCATGGTCATGCCTTTGACCTTGGACATGGACAATGACCATGTATACCTTCATGGTCATTGTCATACAATCCTTCTGTGTCTCCATAAATAATTGCTGTCAGGGTACTGTTGTTGTAAGGTGTCACCTGACACTTTTTACATATCTGGAGATTTACTTTTGAAATTATTTTAAATATCTGAGTGGAAACTGTATTATCCATAGGTAAATGTAGCCATTGGTACATACCAACTTTACTATTCCACTGCTTATTTTTTGCCAATTTCATCCACTCTTTGGATATGGGATGCTTGTTGAATAGGTTCTTGTTCTGCTCCTTGAGAGTTTCACAGCTCTTGCCCAGAAGTGAGTTTCATGCTCTAGTACCATTTTCTTTCTTTTTTTTTTTTTTTAATTGGAGTAGAGTTGATAAATGATATTGTGTAAGTTATAGGATTACAATATAGTACAATTTTAATCCACAATTTTAATGATTACCTTCCATTTATAGATATTATAAGATATTTACTATAATCTGCATATTATCTAAATAGATATCTATTATGTGATACAGTCAAAGCTATGGTTTTTCCAGTAATCATTTATCCATGTGACAGCTGGACCATAAAGTCAGGTAACATTGAAAAACTGATGCTTTCAAACTGCGGTGCTGGAGTATACTCCTGAGAGTCCCTTGGACAGCAAGATCAAACTAGTCAGTCCTAAAGGAAATCAACCCTGAATATTCATTGGAAAGACTGATGTTGAAGCTGAAGTTCCAATACTCTGGCCACATGATGCAAAGAACTGACTCATTTGGAAAAGACGCTGATACTGGAGAAGATTGAGAGCAGGAGGAGAAGGGAACAACAGAGGATGAGATGGTTGGATGGCATCATCAACTCACTATACATGAGTTTGGGCAAACTCCAGGAGATAGTGAAGGACAGGAAAGACTGACATGATGTAGTCCATGGGGTCTCAAAGAATCAGATATGACTGAGTGATTCAACAATAATCTAAATAGATATTTCTCTAAAGAGGACATGCAGATGGACAAAAAACATGTGCAAAGCTTCTCGACATTGATCTAATAATGAGCAATTATTAAAACATAATTAAATTTATTTATTTATCTAAGAAATTCAAATTAAAACTACAATGGAGTATTACTTTAGACCAGTCAGAATGACCATCTTCAAAAAGTCCACAAAGAGTAAATCCTGAAGAGGGTGTGGTGAAAAGGGAATCCTCCTGCACTGTTGGTGGGAATGTAAATTCAGACAGCCCCTATAGAAAACAGTACAGAGGTGTGCCCCCCAAATAAACTAAAAATACAGATAATTTATGATCTATCAATCCTACTCCTGGGAATATATTTGAAGAAAACCATAATTCAGAAAAAGCTTTCCAAGTGACACAGTGGTAATGAATCTACTTGTCAATGCAAGAGGCACAAGAGATATAGATTTCATCCCTAGGCTGGGAAGATCCCTGGAGAGGGAAATGCAATCCACTCCAGTATTCTTGTATGGGAAATCCTATGGACAGAGGAGCCTGATGGGCTACAGTCCATGGGGTTACAGAGTTGGACATGACGGAGCAACTGAGCACACACACACACACACACACACACACACACATAATTCAAAAGGATACATACACCCTAACATTCATTGCAGCAGTAGTTGACAATAGCCAAGATATGGAAGCAACTTAAATGTCAATCAATAGATGAATGGATAAAGACATGCTACATATACACAATGAAATATTACTTGGTCATGACAAAAAAGGAAATAATGCCATCTGCAGCAACATTGATGGACCTAAAGATTATCATACTAGTGAGGTACATCAGACAGAGAAATACAAGTGTCATATGATGTCACTTATATTGGAATATAAAAAGATGATACAAATGAATGCATTTATAAAATAGATGAATGGATAAAGACATGCTACATATACACAATGAAATATTACTTGGTCATGACAAAAAAGGAAATAATGCCATCTGCAGCAACATGGATGGACCTAAAGATTATCATACTAGTGAGGTACATCAGACAGAGAAATACAAGTGTCATATGATGTCACTTATATTGGAATATAAAAAGATGATACAAATGAATGCATTTATAAAACAGAAACAGAATCATGGACTTAAAAAATAAACTTATGGTTGCTGAAGGGGAAAGGTGGATGGTAAATTGAAGTATGGGATATATATATTACTATATACTCAACAAAGACCTACTGTATAGAGCATGGAACTCCACTCAGCATTCTGTAATAACCTAAGTAGGGAAAGAATTTCAAAAAATAGATATATGTATATATATATATAACTGAAAGACTTTGCTGTACATCAGAAACATACAATATTGTAAATAAATTATATTTCAATATAAAACATAAACTTCTGTGTTGTACAACATATTCATCACTTATTTTATCATAATATTTTGTACCACTTACTCTCTGTCCCTTTATTTCCTCTCTCCCCTTCTGTTTCCTCAATGGTAACCAGTTTTCTCTGTGACTGCTTCTTTTGTTAAATTGTTGTAATTTTTGCTTCCTGATCAAAAAGGTGGCAGGGATAAATAAGCTTATCCCCATATATGAAGTAGACACCATAACTGGACTCAAGCTGGGCAGCAAAACAGGTCTGCCAAAGGGGAACAGGGTTTCCATCTGCCTTGCAACTGGAACATGGCATAATGGAACAGGGGCAGTCCTTTAGTAGCTGAGAGGAGACCATCACTCCACTTGCTGCAAAACTGGCAGCAGTGAGGGCATTTAGGAAGGGATTCAAGTGTTTTGAGGCATCCTGGGTTTTGTCCTCAAGGTAGAGAGTATTTCCTTTAGGCTCCAGCCATAGAGTTAAGTTTTCAGGGGTGGGTACCTCTACAAGGGAATAACAGGGGACAGAGTTGTCTGCCAGATTTAGAAACCAGGATGAACAGGTGTGGGTTTTTTGGTCATCCAGGACAGAATATGGATATTTGAGACTGGTTAATAGCATCCAAGGAGAGCCTCATGCTCAGGGATAGATATACCATGTCAATTCTGCCAGAACCTCTAGCTCCAAGATTTTGAGTTAAATTGTTATACCCTAGAAAAATTTCTAGATCCCAATTTTTCTCCATCAGTTCTGACAGTGAAGTTTACCCCACATAGTGAGTTGTCCAGATTTCCCACTGACATTCCTGTTAGGGAGTCACATTTTAGGCAGATAGGGAAGGGCATTTGGAGAGAAAATAAGGGCTCAGGTGGGACTGCAGATGTTATTGTGGGAGTAAATATATAGAGCTGTTGCTGATACCAAGGTATAAAGTCCCCGCCTTCTTTTCTAAAAGGCCATACTATGACCAGATGGGGTACACTGAGTGACAGCATGTAGCTGGACTGAAGGGTGTGCCATTGATACTCTGGGATAGGTTGGATATACCCCAACCTCTGCCATTAATGCAGATCCAGCAAGGGCTCGTTAGGGTGAGTTGAGAAACAGTGTAGTTTGCAAGCATATGTGCATCATTTAGGGAGAGATTAATAGCCACTTCTTGAGAAACCTGTATGCAGGTCAGGAAGCAACAGTTAGAGCTGGACATGGAACAATAGACTGGTTCCAAATAGGAAAAGGAGTACGTCAAGGCTGTATATTGTCACCCTACTTATTTAAATAATATGTAGAGGACATCATGAGAAATGCTTGGCTGGAGGGAAAACAAGCTGGAATCAAGACTGCTGGGAGAAATATCAATAACCTTAGATATGCAGATGACACTGCCCTTATGGCAGAAAGTGAAGAAGAACTTAAAGAGCCTGTTGATGAAAGTGAAAGAGGAGATATTGACTTAAAGCTCAATATTCAGAAAACTAGGATCATGGCATCCAGTCTCATCACTTCATGACAAATAGATGGGGAGACAGTGGAAATAGTGACTGACTTTATTTTTCTGGGCTCCAAAATCACAGCAGACGGTGATTGCAGCCATGAAATTAAAAGATGCTTACTCCTTGGAAGGAAAGTTATGACCAACCTAGACAGCATATTGAAAAGCAGAGACATTACTTTGTCAACAGAGGTCCATCTAGTCAAGGCAATGGTTTTTCCAGTGGTCATGTACGGATGTGAGAGTTAGAGTATAAAGAAAGTTAAGTGCTGAAGAATTGATGCTTTTGAACTGTGGTGTTGGAGAAGACTCTTGAGAGTCCCTTGGACTGCAAGGATATCCAACTAGTCCATCATAAAGGCAATAGGTGCTGGGTGTTCACTGGAAGGACTGATGTTGAAGCTGAAACTCCAATACTTTGGCCACCTGATGCGAAGAGCTGACTCATTTGAAAAGACCCTGATGCTGGGAAAGATTGAGGGCAGGAGGAGAAGGCGATGACAGAGGATGAGATGGTTTGATGGCATTACCAACTCAATGGATATGAGTTTGGGGGGACTCTTGGAGTTGGTGATGGACAGGAAGGCCTGGCGTGCTGTGGTTCATGTGGTCGCAAAGAGTTGGACATGACTGAGCAACTGAACTGAACTGAACTGATGGTATTTTAAGCTATTGGCACAATGTTGTGCAGCAGATAACCATACAGAGAGACATGATTAGGAAGAAGAAGAACATCATAGGATGCATTTTATTTATCTGACGGAGATTTGATGGGGTCTGCCTGAGCAAGAGTATGTGTTCTTCAACAGGTTCACAGGAATAGTTGTCCTCTGGTTTTGGAGTCTCAGTCACCATTTCCCCTTCCTGTAGGTCATAGGATTTTATTCTAGAATTATGGACCCAGGCAAACAGACCCTTAACTTTTACAGCAACTGAGGTTACTAAGACAACCTGATATGCCCCTGTCCATTTCTTGGAGAGTTGGCTTGCATTCCCTATTTTTTGCCAGATCGTTACCAATATTTGATTCCTCAGCTCTACTTGGGGATTTTTCAAGTCTTCCTGTGGTCTAGGGAGGATCTGTTCTCCATATTGTTGGAGTTCTTGTTGAAACTTTCCCAGATCAATTAAATTTTTTAGGAGTGCATTGGTGTTCTCATCAAAAAAAAAAAAAAATCAAAGTTAAGAATGAACATGCACACGTCATTTCATAAATCCATTCTTCATTTCATTAATAATAGTGGCCACTTGGGGGCTGCCCATACCCTCATGAGGCTTATGGGTAGCATATGGATCCATTTAGTATGTGTTTTTTTAACATAGCTTGGCCAGAGCCCTTTTGAGTCTGGTTGGCTCTCTCCACCATTCCCGAGACTTGAGGCTATCAGGATGAATGGAAGCGATATTTGATTCCTAAGCATGCGGCCCAGTTCTGGGATATTGTGGCTGTAAACGAGGGCCTATTGTCACTCTGAAGTGACTGAGGCAGCCCAGACCTAGGCACTGTCTCCTTCAGCAGAGCTTTACAGGCTTCTGTAACTCTCTCTGTCCTAGTAGGGAATGTTTCAATCCATCTTGTGAATGTGTCAATAAGGACTAGAAAATAAGAGAAACTTTGGTCTTTGGCATGGCTGTAAAATTCACCTGCCAGTCCTCTCCTGGGTATAATCTCCAATGTTTTGGACAGGTTTAATTAGAGGAAGTGGCAAAAGTTTGGTTTTTGGATTATTTCTTAGACAGGTATCACAATTTTGTGTGACCTGTTGAACAGCCTTAGCCAACTGGGAATGGTAGAGAATAAGCTTGAGCAAGGTTTACAGATTATCTTTTCCAAAATGGGTACTTTTATGTAAGGAGTTAGTAATTTTCCACACCTGAGAGCCAGGGAGTATTATTTGGGCCTGATCAGTCTGAAACCACTCATGTGACCCAATCTCCCAGCCCTGCTTGGCATATCAGGAATGCTCCTCTGGGGTATAATTTGGAGTCAGGGTAAAAGTAGGGGAAAAGTAGGCAGATAGCAGTGACCAGGGCAGCTTTCCTAGTGGCTTGTTTTGCCTCTTAATCAACTTTTCTATTTCTCTGTGCCTCCTTTTTTTGCCCCTTTTGATGCATCTTACAGTAGGTGACAGCTAATTTAGCAGGAAGTTTGACTGCCTCCAGGAACCTGAGAATGAGTGAGCTCTGTGTGTTTAATAGGAGAGCTTTGAGCACTGAGCTCTTTCCTTCCAAATTGCTGTATGGGCATGCAGGATGAGGGAAGCATACTTAGAGTCTGTATACACGTTAATCCTCTTTTCTTCCCCTAATTACAAAGCTCTTGTCAAGGCAAAAAGTTCAGCTTTCTGGGCTGAGGAGCCTGGAGGAAGAGACCCATTTTCCAGAGTTTCTTCTAGGATCATTACATCATAACCTGCTTTCCTCTCTCCTTTTTCTACAAAACTACTGCCATTTGTTTATCATTCTTCCTATAAGTCAGATAAAGTTGTCTCTGATAGATCAGGGCAAGAAAAGTATAACTGTCTATGATTTGCCTGCATTGGTTATCCAGAGGTATCTGGCATTAAGGAGGCTGGATTTAAAGTCTAATAGACCCTCAACTTTATTTCCAGAGTGTCAAGGAGGAGGTCTTGGTATTGGGTGATCCTTCCCCCTGTCATCCATCTATCCCCTTAAGTTTCCAAGACTGCTTGCACCTAGTGAGGTGTATACACTGTGGTGGACTGACCCAGGGTCAGCTTAAATGCCTCTTTAACCATAAGAGCAGTGACTGCTACTGCCCAGAGGCAAGTGGGCCACCATCTGGCCATCTTGTCTAGTTGTTCTGAGAGGTAAGCCATGGGTTGTAATACCTGCCCCATCATTTGCCCTAACATCCCAAGAGCAGTTCCTATCCTTTCAGAGAAATATAGCCTGAAAGTCTTTTCGAGGTTTGGGAGGCCTAAAGCTGGGGCTGTAGTGATAGACTCTTTCAGGGCATTAAAGACAACCCTGCAGGTTCATCCCAATCAAATGGTTCTTCCTCTTTCCTCTTAATTTCTCATATAGCAGTTGGGCCAGATATCCATAACCAGGGATCCAGATCCTGTAAAACCCAGTTGTTTCTAAAAATCCCCTAAGCTGCTTTTTCATTTAGGAGTATGGGATATTTAAGATGAGGGATATCCTCTGGTGGTCAAACATTCTTTTTCCTTCATTCTTATAAATGCATGGTATTTTACTTGGGTTAAACTAATCTGAGCTTTTGGGAGGATAGTCAATAACCCTTTCCATAAAGGAAATTTAAAGTTTAATAGTATCCATTTGAGAGCTCTGCAATAGCTATGAGCAAGTTATCCACATACTGTACTAAATTACTGTCTGTTAAGGTTAATTCCCTTAGTTCTCTTCCCAAGGAATTCCCCAAAATATGAGGGCTGTACCTAAATCCTTGTGGTAGTTGAGTCCAGCAAAGTTGTATGGCCTCCCTTGTTCCCAGATCCCACCACTCAAAGGCAAAGAGATTCTGGGATTCAAGATGGAGAGGAATGCAAAAGAAAGATCCTTAAGGTCCAAGACTGAGAAGTAGTTAGCATTTCCTTGGACTTGGGGTAGGAGGGTATAAAGGTTTGGGACTATGGACTGGATGGGAACCACAGCTTGGTTAATAGCTCTTAGATCCTGGACAAATCGATAAGAGCCATTTGGTTTTTTAACAGGCAAGATTGGAGTATTTCATGGAGATTCATAGGTAATTAGAATTCCAATATCTTAATATTTGTTAACTAATGGTCTAAGACCCTCAAGAGCTTCTGGTTTTAAGGGATATTGTCTTTTCCTGGGGTAGGGAGCATTTGGCCTAGAAGAATCTTTACTGGTGCAACATTTATGGCTAGGCCAGGGCTAGAGACATCCCACACCTGGGCACTGACCTCATCTAAGAAAGGGACAGACTCCTCCTTTTCTACAGCTGACTGCAAATGTTCAGACAATAGGCAAAGGAATTTCTTGCCTTCTAGCTTTCCCCAAGTTACTCTGGTATGGAAGAGGCAAAGAAGGTCTCTCCCCACTAGGGGAGCAGGGCAACCAGGGATGTATAAGAAGGGGTAGGTTACTTGTCAATTGCCCACCTTACAATGGAGGGATTTAGTAAAATGTTGGCTTTGGGGTTTTCCATCTACCCCTATCACTATTTTAGTCAGGGAGTCTAAAGGTCCTAACAGGAAAGGAAGAAGAGAGAAGGCAGCTCCCATGTCCAAAAGAAAGTTCACATCCTTACTTTCTACTTTCTCAACCCAAGGGTTGAGAAGAGTGATCTGGATCTTACCATTCATGGGGGTTTCTTTAGCTGCTGAGAATCAATCTGGGTCACCCAGGACTAACACAGAGGGAGCAACTGTAGGAGTCTTCATACGCCTTCTCTTAGGGCAATATGGAAACTCCCCTTACCAATGCCCATCCTCTCTGCAGTAAGCACACTGGATGCGTCTCAGCTGTAGTGGATTTCTTTCTTTCTTTTTTAAAAATTTTATTTTTACTTTATCCTACTTTACAATACTGTATTGGTTTTGCCATACATTGACATGTATCAGCCACAGGTGTACACGAGCTCCCAATGCTGAAGCCCCCTCCCACATCCCACCCCATATCATTTCTCTGGATCATCCCTATGCACCAGCCCCAAGCATCCTGTATCCCGTATTGAACATAGACTGGCGCTTCGTTTCTTACATGATAGTATACATGTTTCAATACTGTTCTCCCAAATCAATCCTCCCTCAGAGGCCAAAAGTCCATTCTATGCATCTGTATCTCTTTTGTTGTCTCACATACAGGGTCATCATTGCTATTTTTCTAAATTACATATATATGTGTCAGTATACTGTATTGGTGTTTTTCTTTCTGGCTTACTTCACTCTGTATAATTGGCTCCAATTTTATCCATCTCATTAGAACTGATTCAAATTTATCTTTTTAATGGATGAGTAATACTCCATTGTGTATATGTACCACTGCTTTCTTATCCATTCATCTGCTGATGGACATCTGGGTTGTTTCCATGTTCTGGCTATTATAAACAATGCTGCAATGAACATTGGGATACATGTGTCTCTTTCAATTCTGGCTTCCTTGGTGTGTATGCCCAGCAGTGGGATTTCTGAGTCATAGGCAGTTTTCTTTGCAATTTTTTAAGGAATCTCCACACTGTTTTCCACAGTGGTTGTACTAGTTTGCATTCTCACCAACAGTGTAAGAGGGTTCCCTTTTCTCTACACCCTCTCCAGCATTTATTGCTTGTAGACTTTTGGATCACAGTCATTCTGACTGGTGTGAAATGGTACCTCATTGTGGTTTTGCTTTGCATTTCTCTGATAATGAGTGATGTTGAGCATCTTTTCATGTGTTTGTTAGCCATCTGTATGTCTTCTTTGGAGAAATGCCTATTTAGTTCTTTGGCCCATTTTTTGATTGGATCATTTATTTGTCTGGAGTTGAGCTGCATAAGTTGCTTGTATATTTTTGAGATCAGCTGTTTGTCAGTTGCTTCATTTGCTATTATTTTCTCCCATTTAGAAGGCTGTCTTTTCACCTTACTTATAGTTTCCTTTGTTGTGCAGAAGCTTTTAATTTTAATTAGATCCCATTTGTTTATTTTTGCTTTTATTTCTGGTATTCTGGGAGGTGGATCATAGAGGATCCTGCTGTGATTTCTGTCCGAGAGTGTTTTGCCTATGTTCTCCTCTAGGAGTTTTATAGTTTCTGGTCTTACATTTAGATCTTTAATCCATTTTGAGTTTATTTTTGTGTGTGGTGTTAGAAAGTGATCTAGTTTCATTCTTTTACAAATGGTTGACCAGTTTTCCCAGCACCATCTGTTAAAGAGATTGTCTTTACTCCATTGGATATTCTTGCGTCCTTTGTCGAAGATAAGGTGTCCTTAGGTGTGTGGATTTATCTCTGGGCTTTCTATTTTGTTCCATTGATCTATATTTCTGTTTTTGTGCCAGTACCATACTGTCTTAGTGATTGTGGCTTTGTAGTAAAGCCTGAAGTCAGGCAAGTTGATTCCTCCAGTTTCATTCTTCTTTCTCAAGATTGCTTTTGCTATTCGAGGTTTTTTTGTATTCCCATACAAATCTTGAGATTATTTGTTCTAGTTCTGTGAAAAATGCTGTTGGTAGCTTGATAGGGATTGCATTGAATCTGTAGATTGCTTTGGGTAGTATACTCATTTTCACTATATTGACTCTTCAAATCCATGAACATGGTCTATTTCTCCATCTATTAGTGTCCTCTTTGATTTCTTTCTTCAGTGTTTTATGGTTTTCGATATATAGGTCTTTAGTTTCTTTAGGTAGGTATATTCCTAAGTATTTTATTCTTTTCATTGCAATAGTGAATGGAATTGTTTTCTTAACTTCTTTTTCTATTTTCTGATTATTAATGTATAGGAATGCAAGGAATTTCTGAGTGTGGTGGATTTCTAAGATCCTTTTTTCTTCCTTGCTCTCCCCATGAATCTCACATAGTAACAGGATGAATCAAGGCCAAGATTTTAGCCTATTGTCAGGCTAAGGCTTGAGTCTACCTCTCTATTTTCCTATCTTTTCAGGCTTCCTTTTGCTCTTTTCTGGCTTCCTCCTCCCAGTCCCTATTCAAAAACATCCTATTTGCCTCTTCCACCAAATCAGAGATTGGACTCTCTGGTCCTTTTCCCAATTTTGGCAATTTTCTCCTTATGTCTGGGGCTTCCTGGGTTATGAAGGAATGGGCCAACAGGACTCTTGCTTCCATACTTTTTAGATCTGCCTGGGTGAAGTTTTTAAAGGCCTCTGTGAGTCTTCTCCAAAAAAAAGCTGGATTTTCATTCTCTCCCTGTGTAACCACTTTTATCGTATTATAATTAACGACCTTTTGGACACCCCAGGTCATTCCCTGTAGTAGGCAAATAGTGAGATGTCTTAAGGATTTCTTTCGCACATTTGTATTGGGATCCCAATCTGGCTCTTTAGAGGGGATTTCCTCTTCAGCAGGGGCCAGACTGACATCTACCTGCTGTCTTTCATCAGCCACTTTCTAACCTGATCTAGGATTCTAGCTTTTTCTTCATCATTTCAACACTGGTGAGGATGGCCAGTATATCCAGGTGAAGGAGAAGTTAAGTCTAAGGTGCTCAAATTCATTCCTACATTTTTGAGGATTCTCAGAACATGAACCCAATTGCTATGTACATTGGGTAATGTCTTGCATAGAATAAGGAACATGAACACGCATAGTTTTTCCCTCCCCATCCAGTACCTCTCTTAGGGGACAGATTTTGTCTAAGGATGACCTTTCTTTCTGTAGAGGACAAAGCTTACTTCTTAACCCCATGGGGAAGAGACAAATGGAGACAGAGCTGAGGTGACTGAAAGCAACTTTCCTTCTGGTCCCATGACTTCCAGGCTTGGCCTCTTGACTTCCAGGCTTGTCTGAACTTTCTTTCCCTATGATCTCTCTGCCCAAGCTGAGAGGGGTCAAGAGAAGGTCAAGGGGATCTTCTGCTTTAGACCTTGCCAAAATAACTTTGAAAGAGCATTTATCAAAGTCTTCAAGCTTATATTTTCTATTTTTATTCAGAATCCTGGTTAGAGGGTCACAAAGGCCTGGACATTGAGAACCTGCTTCTATTTACCCTTTCATTTGCAGTATAGACTGAGCTGTAAAATGGTGTTGAATCCAAGTGACCCCGACTGGGGTCATTTTTCACCTCTCCCCCAGGAGTAAGGAAGCCAATATCGAGTACAGTATTTGATAATGAGACAACCCAGTGGGGTGTCTAAAGGGAAGCTAAGCTTATTTCCCGTTTTAATGGTGATATAGTTTATATCTAATTCCCAGGGGACCAGTACTGGGGTGGATGTCCCATATCTGACTCTAGAGAGATTGTGAGCTCTCTCTTGGTCCCAAAGTGCCTCACTGTATATGCACTAAATGAAGTGTTCCGTAGTGAATATAATCAACAGGGCTGTAGGATTGCTCCTGAAATGTGAGTTAACTCCTAAACATATGTTTAGCATGTTCATTTTCACCCAGGAGGTGAGACTATACTGAACCCTATCAATCACTTCCACGTGGAAGCATTCAGCCAAATGCTCAATTAAACGGGTGAATTTATAGAAACAGGGCATCCAGTGAAGTGCTTCTAATCATCTCCCCAAGAACAGAAAGCACAATTGATGGGGGAGGAGAGCATACCTTCTTGGAAAATCTTATAAAGACCCAAAACTTCAGGCTGAGTATTGACAGACAGAGTAAATGGGTCTTCAAAGAGAGTAAAAGAGGTCAGGTTGAGAGAGAAAGAGTGGGGAGAGAAAAGAGGTCTAAGAGTAGGGTAGAGAAGGAGGGAAAAAAAGGGTGGACTTACAGACATCTCCAGCCACTTGCAGATAACCAGGCATTACAGGATGTTTCCCTGGGCCTCCAGAGAAGGGAAGACTGGAACTCAGCCCAACCAGAACTGAAATTCAAGTTCTCTGCCAAGAGGAGGTGATCACTCTCTAATCCTTAGCTCAGACTGAGGCCCTTCAACCAGATTCCTGAGTCCAGGACAAGGGGACAGGAGAATAATAGAATAGGATAGGATGGGTTGAAAAGAGGGGTGAGATAAAAGGGGTCAACAAAATATCTTTTTCCTTACCTGGTCAGGGCACTCTGGTCATTTGTCTGTGTCAGGAGGAGACTAAGGACAAACGCGTCCCAGTTGTGGTTACTGGGTCAGGTCTGAGGCAGGCAAGATGGTCCTAGAGTACCCTGAGCAGTCCAGGTATCAGCCACAGTAAAAATGGGAGTCCCTTCATGGTAGCCAGTTGTAGGAATAGGAGCCCCCTGCAGGGCCCCAAGAGTGAGCTCTTGTCTAACACTCAGAAAAGAATTGCTTGAGGAGACATGTGCTGACAAAGCAAGAGGCTATTGGAAGAGGGCCCCTGGGCAGAGAGCAGAAGGGTAAGGGTAACCAGGAGAACTGCTTTGCCACATGGCTCACAGTCTTGAGTTTAGTTTCCAGGTTGTCTTTGGCCAATCATTCTGACTTGGAGTCCTTCTTGGTGGCACTTGCATCACTCAGCCAAGATGGATGCTAATGAGAGGGATTTGGGGAGGTGGACAGACATGTGGTGTCTCCTTTTGACCTTTCACAAACTCTTCCAGTTGGTGGCAGCTTATAAGTTCTGTTTTCCTCCTAGGATTTCCTGTCATAAAACAACTCATGAAAATGGTTACTAGAAAGCCTGGACAGGGTGCACAGTTTCATTGAGCCTGCTTCCCCTAACAGAGGCATATTACAGATTTGATCTTTATTCTGACTCTGTGTGTTTTCTGGACTTTGTCTTTGACCTTTAGCTGTGTCCTAAACTGAGAATCTTCCTCTGGCTAGGGAATTAGAGGTGAGAAATAGATTTATTTTCTAAGGTAGAAAGTCCTAATCCTCTAAATTTTACATACATATTCCCTAGTTGTTGTTGTTTTCAAGATTATCTGCTTTTTGTAGTAATTAAATATATGCGGGTAAGAGAAAACAGCTTACATTTTCAGTGTTCCTCAAAGAGATACCCTTTTCCAAGTCTAAAGGTTTTAGATGTCATTCTTGATTTTTCTTTTAATCACTCTCTCTGGAAAAAAAAAAAAAAAAAAGACAGAAATTCTCCAGCAAGACACAGTGTATGACCAAATGTAAACATGAAGAAACAACCTGATGAGAATATTTTTTTTTTTTTTTTACCAAAAGTCCTCTTCTTTTCCAAGTAGTTTCTTAATGGAAACAAACAAATCAAAAGTGAAGTAACAAAGTATTAATATTTTAAATCTTTAAAATCTAGCTTTGTTTACATAACACTAAAAAGCTTACAAATTTTCTCAGGTGTATCTTGTAGTAATAATTTAATTTAATTTATATGAATGGGTAAAACATGAAATATATGAATTTAGCTTTGAGTTTACAGCGAGAGGTTAATATAATTAATATTATATAATCTAAATATAGTAATAGGACCTAACACACTTTGTAATTATTTATGAGTGTGAATTTGCACAAGATAGTGAATTCTCTATGAGGAATTTTGATGCTACTTTTCTTTTTTAGGTCTCAAAAGTTTGAATGTCTGTCACATTAATGGACTTTATTTGCATGTTCTAAAATGAGATGAATATAAATGTCCTCAGCTATACATTCAGCTAATAATAATTTCATTTAGCCCAGGCCAAAGAGATTTCCAGTATTCTCTCCTTCAGTCAGGCTTTTAAAAGAAGGATATAAATAGATGATGGAGTTTTTTTCTAAGTTTTCATAAACAGATACTGACAAAATGACTCCTGTCAAAAAGTTGCAAATAATACTAAAAACAACAAAGATCTCTGAAAATAAAAAATCATTCTGATGACAAAATTTCCTAGTCCTTCCCCCTCTGCCTTTTATAGTGAATTTTGAGTAACTGCTTTTTAACACTTATGAAGAAAATTCAACTTATATATAATTTTTATGTAATGGCTTTGAGTTCTGACCAAAATATATAATTTGTATCAAGGCTTAGTAAGGGTCATATTAGAATATTAGTGTACTTCATTTCATCAGCATCAGAATTAATCATTGATCAATTAGGTTAACTTGATTTACATGTAAAACTGTGCAGAGTTCGTTTTATTCTTTTTGACGTGCACACTAGAAATTGTAAAGGCATAAAAGCTTTGCTCAATTGATTTCAGATTAAAACAGAATAGTTTGGGTACTCAAGTTTTAATCAAAAGCTCAGTCTTTACATATTTATATGTAGAATTTCAGTGATATTTATCAAATAAAGAAAGCAGCATAGCTTGACTCTCTGTGATGACCTAGAGGGGTGGGATGGGGGTGGGAGGGAAGCCGAAAAGGAAGAGAATGCCTGTATCAATATCTTTGTCTATGTCTATGTCTGTGTCTATACTTATGGCTGACTCATGTTGTTATACAGCAGAAATCAACACAACATTGTAAATCAATTACCTTCCAATTAAAAAAAAAAACAGAAATCAATGTCTTTACTAACAGCTATCTAACCTATATTTTTGAATGTTATATAGCATTTACTTCTTTTTGAGCTGAGAGCTGCCTTACAAACACAAATTTATCAGTTTAAACAAAGCCATGTCAAAAGACTATAGACGCATTGGTCCACTCACTATGACAACATACAACAATACACTGGTTTCCCACCAAAGAGAGGAGAGTAATGGGTAACAGACATACAAGAAAACAATGGTCGTGATCCTTGTCATCAAGGAGATTAAAAACTGGTTGAACTTCAGTGCAACACTTTTTACCAATAAGATAATTAAGGACTTGAAAATATTTGATTAACAATGAGCAATAATTTCTATCAGTGTATCAATGGAGATTAAGAAATTTTCTAATTTTCTAATAGAAATACAAAACAAAAATTTTTCATTAAGTGATATGCTACAAGTTCCTTTAACTGACATTAAAGGTAATAGAGATAGATATTTCAGGCAGAAAAGCAAACTTGTGGTAGAAAGCTTAAAAAGGACAACTGTCTACCAATCTCAGGTATTTGTCAATACCTCTTACTTAGGTGACTAAAACCTGAGTTGTGACTCTTTGGAAAGAATGTACTGGGCAGGTGGGGAGACAAGTATCAAGACTTTAAGGTACAGCATTTCTAGCCTGTTCCAGGAACAGCGTATGCCAGCATGGTTGTTAAAAAAGGTTAGTAGATAAGATTAGAGAGGAGATGCTGAGGGACAGGAACTCTGCAGAACCTGATAGTATTTGTAAGACTGAATGTGAAATAATTTCTAATTTAATCCCCTGGTCATTTTTTATTTAATATATAAAATATTTAAATAAATAAAATTAGGCAAAGTTTATATTAAAAGTATTATTCCAAGCTAACTTTGTTAATGAGATAAATCTTTAGCTACTGGTGAATGTCTTGGAAGAGAGTCCAGAGGAGGTAGCTTCTACCACTCCAGAGAGGGAAAGAGTGCATTAGGGGAGTGAGCAAGTTGGTAAGAAACACATCCCTAAAAGAAGATTCAGAAAATGGATATAATCAGCTGAAGTGGGGGAAAAGCCATAAAAAAATCCAACATTGCTTGCTAATAATTTTTTCCTCAAAAATTAGTCCTTGCATTCATCCATAGATTTTTCTACAGTCTTTACTAAAAATCATCTCAACAGCTATATTTGCTGAGCTAGCCATATGCTACCAACTGATGTTCTAGACTCTAGGAAATTTTGTGTGTGTATGAGACTATTTTCAAATTTGAAAGTGTTTTTTCACACATTTACCATGAAGTGAGATTCATAATGTTCAAAATACCTTATAGGCAATAAGTCTGCATCTGCTAACATGTCCCAGTATTTCCTTTACTTATCAAAACTCTGTTAACCTTCTTAAC
Source organism: Madoqua kirkii (assembly GCA_006408675.1). Lineage (NCBI taxonomy): Eukaryota > Metazoa > Chordata > Mammalia > Artiodactyla > Bovidae > Madoqua > Madoqua kirkii. Next base: position 333 of record SJYC01080704.1, on the reverse strand, counting down.
ACAATGGTATGAAAATAAAAATAATTCTCTTGTAAACATCCTTCAACTTATAAACTATAAATAGTATGGCTTAAGATGATTTACAATAAATAATTATCTAATTATATAAAAGTGCCTGCCACATTTTAGATCATCTTTTAAAAAGCAAATATTATTATTATTGTTAATGCTTATCCATGTGGATGAAGCTTACCCAAGGTGAGTTTAGTCTTAAAACTTGGAGCTAAGGTATGTATATAAAAAGTTATAGAACTCTGTTTGGATGATCTACTCAGTCCTTTTTTCACTTATTGATCTGTTTTCAATCTTATATCTCTTGGTAATAAGTAGTTT
>SJYC01080703.1:0-15144 GCA_006408675.1 Madoqua kirkii | reverse complement strand
TTTATATATGTGTATATTACATTTCCAAATATATTTGGTTTATAAAAATATAATAAATTAACTAAATTTTGTTTTCATGTGAAACTCAATTACTCTAACTTTTAGAAATGAAAGGTTAAATATAAGTTAAAGAGTTAGAAAATTCACTATGCTATATTTCAATGAATGTGGTATACCACAGCACTCATTTCTGAGCTCTCAGGGCTGTGGGTTTGTAATGGTTCATGGCACTGCCAGTAATGAGTCTGCAGGGAGCTTTGCTATAAATGCCCTGATTCTTCATTTGCTCTCTTCCTGGTGCATGATGGGATGCCTAACTGTGTGAAATCAAGCCATGGATTATACATTTACTGCCACTTTATCCCAGGGGACATGAACTTGAAAATAAATAGGCCTTGGTCTTATAATAAATTTGCAGCAAAATGTGTTTGTATCCCCAGTGAAAAAAATGACAAATCAAATGTATTTAGAATTTGAAAATGTCACTTTTTGCTAAAACATTGTAACTCTTTAATGACTGGGATTGTGCAAATACTAAAAATACACATAGTATGTTTTTGATGCAGTGTGTTCTATAATAATTTGTATTTATATTTACCTTAGTTGTATACTTATCTTTATAAATAAGTCTCAGTCTTCTTGGAAAGATTTTATATTAAGCAGTGATTGTTGATGTATAATGAGTTGATTCAATTATAAGAAAGTTTAACTCCATAGGAGCTTATCTATGTAGGTAATATCAAGAAACTTCTTCCTGTGTAATTTAATTATCTGACTAAATTGTCTGCTTTGAAAGTTTAATGTGATGTCTATTTTCTAATGGTGAATAGTGTTGCTATAATTTATATATAACTGAACATGACTGTATTAATATGCAGTCTTTTAATTGGCTACCTGATGTGAAGAGCCGACTCATTGGAAAAGACTCTGATGCTGGGAGAGACTGAGGAAAAGGGAGAGACAGAGTGAGATAATTGGAAGGCATCAGTACTGATTCAATGGACATGAGTTTGAGCAAACTCTGGGAGATAGTGAATGACAGGGAAGCCTGGCATGCTGCAGTTGATGGGGTCACAAAAGAGTCGGATAAGACTTAGTGATTGAACAAGAACAATTGAATTAGTTACCTAGAATATTCAGAAATGCTAATAAATTTATATTTAAGTACCATATTAAAATGTTACACATGCTGTATTTTTTATAGTTTAGTCATAAAGAACTTGAAAGACTAATTTTGTTCAGAAAGAACAAATTGAAGCAGAATAATCAGTTTTCAGAAATTTTCATTAAAAACATGATGTATACCTGATGTTGAATTTACTTTTCTTCATTTAGGTGACCCTGTCACCCAATATTATGGCTTTAAGCAAAAGTGTATAGTTTAGCTTTTCAAATAAGATCCTCTACAGATGTGATGTGACTTATTAAAAAACTAATTCTAAAGCATGGTGTTTATATATCAACTTCCCATGGTATTTTCTTCAGAAATTATATCTCAAAATGCTTGGATACAAATGTGATGTTTAATGTGATGTCTATTTGAAATGAAATTTTCTCTAAATGAAATTTTATTAAAACAAGAAGCACAATCTTTGGTTTGCACAGTAAATTCTGTGTGAAAGGTCTCTGCCAATTCTTTAAAAAGTCTCATAGATCCTGGGAGCCTGTGAAAACCTTTCATGTCACAAAATTTCCAATTATTTAAAAATTATGCCGTGATATCTACCTCTTATAGACAAACTTCAAGGAATGTGAAGAGATAAGTGCCTACTTTTAAAATGTTTGAAAAAAATACATTAACTTTATCTAATTTTCCTTATATTAGAGTATTAGAAATATTAATACACTTTGAGATGATAAGAGGTATTTATTTCATCTCAGGTTAATTATCCGTCATTAGTTTCTATGTGCTGGGGAACCTGACAAGTGTTGCCTTGCAAATGAGGGAAATGCTCTAAAGCTAAACAGCATAGCTCATTAATACCTGCTGTGTCCTCTAAGAGAAACTACCACAAACCTTACAAAGAGAGGGCAGAACAGGTCCATATTACCATCCTTCCCTGTACCCCACCTCCATTTCCTCCCTGCCTATTTAATCAGAGCATAGAAACTCCAGGAGAAATTTCAGATGCATGGGATTTTTCAGGCAAGAAATATTAGAGATGGTTGCCATTTCCTTCTCCAGGGGATATTCCTGATCCAGGGATAGAATCTGTGTCTCCTATGTCTCCTGCATTACTGGCAGGTTCTTTACCCACTAAACCATCTTGGCTCAGTAAAACTTCATATAATAGAGTTTTTGGATGGAGATATGAATGTTTATTTTTTGATGCTCCTTGCAGAAGGAGTTGGTGAGAGATTGCTTACAATAATTCCTTACAGAAAAACCAGTATCACGTGACCTGGTGAGAAAATACTTATTGACGGCCCTTGAACTTCATTTGCACTAGGCATGGAAAGAGAACTTGAGTGAGTTAGTCTGGAGAGAGGGTGAGAAGGTTGGCAGAATTTTATATCACATATCTTAATTGTTGAACAATTCAAATCACAATAAAACCCTAATGTTTCATTCCCTTAATTGTCATCCTAACATGCTTAAACATCCTCATTGATTTTCACCCTTTGTTCTGAGCAGTTACTAACCTTCCTTCTTTTCAAAAACCCACTTTAAGATATCTTTATTTTCTTTTTGAAGAATTTTTGACTTGGAAATACAAGACCTTCTCTGCTATATGCATATCAATTCTATTGTTTTAGAAAGATAAATGAAGTTAGGTGTGGAGTGGATATTTACATGTTAGGCTGCAAAATCAATGCATGAAAAACTTGGTTTTGAAAGAACATGTATTCTGGTTAATGATCAGTCTCTTCAGTCTGCATGAAGATCTTTATTAAGAGAGTGAGCCTTTTTCAAACTGTTGAATCTTTGTTAATGTGTAGGACTATGAGTACTGAGAGTCTGCAATTTAATTTTGAAGCTAATTTAAAAGACACCTAATCTCATACTCAAAACCCATCATCAATCTATGGACTTCCAGTTGATCTGAGGCCAAACAGTATATGAAACAATCCAAAGAAAAACTAAATAAATAAATCACAAGTTCTGTACATGTAATAACTGACCATTAACTCTGAAATCTCTCTCTTAAAATTTAGATTAATAAAATCAATCAAGACTCTTACATGCAATCTATCTCAGACAAAATCTCAGGTAAAAAAGTACTATTAACATATGTTTTTAATATATATTAATAGTACTTTAAAATATGTATATATCAGTAAATGAACTGTCACATTTTAATAAAATTGTATATAAGTGCAGATTTCTGGAAAGCAGTTCAGTAAATACTGATAAACTCAAAAACTGTGTTCAATATTTTGTTTTCTTATGCTAGTAGACATTAGTCTAATATTAGTCACTACTAATAGCGCCTTGAAAGCAGAGTAATTTTTAGGATCATAAAGAACTTGAAAGACTAATTTTGTTCAGAAAGAACAAATTGAAGCAGAATAATCAGTTTTCAGAAATTTTCATTAAAAACATGATGTATACCTGATGTTGAATTTACTTTTCTTCATTTAGGTGACCCTGTCACCCAATATTATGGCTTTAAGCAAAAGTGTATAGTTTAGCTTTTCAAATAAGATCCTCTACAGATGTGATGTGACTTATTAAAAAACTAATTCTAAAGCATGGTGTTTATATATCAACTTCCCATGGTATTTTCTTCAGAAATTATATCTCAAAATGCTTGGATACAAATGTGATGTTTAATGTGATGTCTATTTGAAATGAAATTTTCTCTAAATGAAATTTTATTAAAACAAGAAGCACAATCTTTGGTTTGCACAGTAAATTCTGTGTGAAAGGTCTCTGCCAATTCTTTAAAAAGTCTCATAGATCCTGGGAGCCTGTGAAAACCTTTCATGTCACAAAATTTCCAATTATTTAAAAATTATGCCGTGATATCTACCTCTTATAGACAAACTTCAAGGAATGTGAAGAGATAAGTGCCTACTTTTAAAATGTTTGAAAAAAATACATTAACTTTATCTAATTTTCCTTATATTAGAGTATTAGAAATATTAATACACTTTGAGATGATAAGAGGTATTTATTTCATCTCAGGTTAATTATCCGTCATTAGTTTCTATGTGCTGGGGAACCTGACAAGTGTTGCCTTGCAAATGAGGGAAATGCTCTAAAGCTAAACAGCATAGCTCATTAATACCTGCTGTGTCCTCTAAGAGAAACTACCACAAACCTTACAAAGAGAGGGCAGAACAGGTCCATATTACCATCCTTCCCTGTACCCCACCTCCATTTCCTCCCTGCCTATTTAATCAGAGCATAGAAACTCCAGGAGAAATTTCAGATGCATGGGATTTTTCAGGCAAGAAATATTAGAGATGGTTGCCATTCCTTCTCCAGGGGATATTCCTGATCCAGGGATAGAATCTGTGTCTCCTATGTCTCCTGCATTACTGGCAGGTTCTTTACCCACTAAACCATCTTGGCTCAGTAAAACTTCATATAATAGAGTTTTTGGATGGAGATATGAATGTTTATTTTTTGATGCTCCTTGCAGAAGGAGTTGGTGAGAGATTGCTTACAATAATTCCTTACAGAAAAACCAGTATCACGTGACCTGGTGAGAAAATACTTATTGACGGCCCTTGAACTTCATTTGCACTAGGCATGGAAAGAGAACTTGAGTGAGTTAGTCTGGAGAGAGGGTGAGAAGGTTGGCAGAATTTTATATCACATATCTTAATTGTTGAACAATTCAAATCACAATAAAACCCTAATGTTTCATTCCCTTAATTGTCATCCTAACATGCTTAAACATCCTCATTGATTTTCACCCTTTGTTCTGAGCAGTTACTAACCTTCCTTCTTTTCAAAAACCCACTTTAAGATATCTTTATTTTCTTTTTGAAGAATTTTTGACTTGGAAATACAAGACCTTCTCTGCTATATGCATATCAATTCTATTGTTTTAGAAAGATAAATGAAGTTAGGTGTGGAGTGGATATTTACATGTTAGGCTGCAAAATCAATGCATGAAAAACTTGGTTTTGAAAGAACATGTATTCTGGTTAATGATCAGTCTCTTCAGTCTGCATGAAGATCTTTATTAAGAGAGTGAGCCTTTTTCAAACTGTTGAATCTTTGTTAATGTGTAGGACTATGAGTACTGAGAGTCTGCAATTTAATTTTGAAGCTAATTTAAAAGACACCTAATCTCATACTCAAAACCCGTCATCAATCTATGGACTTCCAGTTGATCTGAGGCCAAACAGTATATGAAACAATCCAAAGAAAAACTAAATAAATAAATCACAAGTTCTGTACATGTAATAACTGACCATTAACTCTGAAATCTCTCTCTTAAAATTTAGATTAATAAAATCAATCAAGACTCTTACATGCAATCTATCCAGACAAAATCTCAGGTAAAAAAGTACTATTAACATATGTTTTTAATATATATTAATAGTACTTTAAAATATGTATATATCAGTAAATGAACTGTCACATTTTAATAAAATTGTATATAAGTGCAGATTTCTGGAAAGCAGTTCAGTAAATACTGATAAACTCAAAAACTGTGTTCAATATTTTGTTTTCTTATGCTAGTAGACATTAGTCTAATATTAGTCACTACTAATAGCGCCTTGAAAGCAGAGTAATTTTTAGGCTCTTGTGTCTTGAGGTAGAGTTTGTCATAAGTTGCTTGTGTACTCTGTGAAGGACCCTTAGGTGGCATTGTGGTAAAGAATTCGTCTGCCAATGCAGGAGATGCAGGAGACATGGGTTTGATCCCTGACAGGCATTGGGAAGATACCTTGAAGTAGGAAATCGGAACCCACTCAATATTCTTGCCTGGAAAATTTCCATGGATAGAGCAATCTGTTGGGTTACAGTCCATGGGGTTGCAAAGAGTCAGACATGGCTGAGCGACTAAGAAAGAACATGGTCCATGAAATTAATGAAGCCTTTTGGTTACAGAGTTTGTTATCCAAAACACTGACCATTTAAGATGGCTGAATAGTAACAGAAACTTGCCAAGCATTTTACTATCAGTCATATGAGTTCCCTAATCTAAGCAAGATTTGAGGCAATACTACATATTCATATAATATACTGGGTATTCTAACATCAAACACATCTTAGATATTTCATTTTTTCTCCTCTTTCTATACCAAGAAATCAGAATGTTTACAAAGGAAATTGCAATATAAATTTTTCTAAAAAGTTTTTGAATGAACTCATCCTAACTTCTTAGGATATTATATTTAAATATTCCTCAAAAAGAGTTAGACATAAAACATTTAAAGTCATTTGGAATGTGTCATGTATTTTTATGAAAAAGTTCCCAAGATGTATTCTGTGTTCTGCAATATTCTAGGTGTCACACACACACACACACACACACACACACACTCCTATTTTGTGGATAAATAGTCAAAAAGTAAAATATGCCATTGTTTTGAGATTTACAGCTACTCAGTTCCTCTTACGAGGCTATATATGAATTACATGCCAACAGACATCTGCATTTTAGCACATATCTAGCTCAGATGGTAAAAAAAATATGTCTGCAATGCAGGAGACCCGGATTCTATCCTTGGGACGGGAAGATGCCCTGAAGAAAGGAACGGCTACCCACTCTAATATTCTGTCTTGGAGAACTCCATGGACAGGGGAGACTGGTGGGCTACAGTCCATGGAGTCATGAAGACTCAGACATGACTGAATGACTTTCAGTCACTCATCACTCAATCAACTTTCAGTTCAGTTCAGTTCAGTTCAGTTCAGTTCAGTCACTCAGTCGTGTCCGACTCTCCGCGAGCCCATGAATCACAGCACGCCAGGACTCCCTGTCCATCACCATCTCTCTGAGTTCACTCAGACCCACATTCATCGAGTCTGTGATGCCATCCAGAAGTCTCATCCTCTGTCGTCCCCTTCTCCTCCTGCCCCCAAACACCTCTAGCATCAGGGTCTTTGCCAATGAGTCAACTCTTCTCATGAGGTGGCCAAAGTACTGGAGTTTCAGCTTCAGCATCATTCCTTCCAAAGAAATCCCAGGACTGATCTTCAGAATGGACTAGTTGGATCTCCTTGCAGTTCAAGAGACTCTTAAGAGTCTTCTCCAACACCATAGTTCAAAAGCATCAATTGTTCAGTGTTCAGCCTTCTTCACAGTCCGACTCTCACATCCATACATGACCGAGGGAAAAACCATAGCCTTGACTAGACGGACCTTAGTCAGCAAAGTAATGTCTCTGCTTTTGAATATACTATCTAGGTTGATCATAACTTTTCTTCCATATTTGCTAAAACTCTAACAAATTTCTCATTAGAGAAATCAGGTTAATGTTGATTAATTTGAAATTGAATTAAGAAAAAAATTGAGAGCCTTTTACTTATGCATTAGCCACATTAAAAAGAGTGAAACTGAGGAGCATCTTTGTTTAGATTTTTGTGTATCATTGAATGATCCACAATAGCAGGTTTGCTCATGGATGTTGCTTCTGGAAATATTTATTCTCGTAAAATTGTTGAAGAGAGACAAAATTCAGTTGTATGTTTTTTAGTTGAATTATTTGAAAATACTATCTTGAATGTGGTTCCTGCAGAAGTTCTATTTGTGGATAAAAACATTCATTTGTAATTTAGTTTTATGGTACTTTCTAAAGTGCCTGCTGTAGTATGACAACACCACCTGGGCCACACCTATAAAGTCTGTCATATTTCAAGGTTTATAACTTTTGTATAGGTTTGTAACTCAATGGCAAAAATTTCATAATGGCGAAACTTTGATTTACAATGCCCCTGCCTGGGGACAAATCATTTTCATACATTTTTGTGTAAGAGAGATATATACTTTGAGATTTTAGAAGAGTTATCATTTTAAAGAAAAATAGGTCATTCTTTCCTCTGTACGTCCGTATAAGACGACATGTGAGAAAAAGAACTCAAAAATATATGTTGAAAAGCATAGTAAGTATGAGTCAGAGTAGGCAAAAATGTATTAGATTCCTTAAGATAATATTTGAGATTATTTTCTTATTGTTTTTAGGCTAGGTTTTGGTTCTTTAACTGTAACAGGTAAATATATTTTCTCTAAGTTAAATGACACAAAAGTAGCATTTCCTAGATAAATTCTGTTTCTAGAAATCCTACTTTTGGAACACTGAGTAAAATGTCATTTGATCTCATATCTTCCATTTTTCTCTTATATGACTTCAGATTCTCTCATATTTGATTATTGATTATATAGAGGAGCAGTAGGGAAAAATTGTAAGAAAACTAATGTTTTCTATCCATAAAGAAGAACTTGATCACATTTTATGTACAATTGATCCTAAGTTTTCACAGTAGTTGTTTTGTAAAGTTGCAGTCAATACTGACTTAGTGAATCCAGAACCATTGTTCTTAGAGGAAACATAGAGTTAGGTTCTTGAGAGACACTTAGCATGACATTTTCATCAACCAGTCAAACATAAGCTGGTGTTTTATGTGCTTTGGTTATAGACACCTAACATAGATTTCTAAGAAATCATTAATGATATGCAGTACTTATTTGTAAGGAAGCATTAACTGAAAAGAGTTTAATAGCTTCATGAACATGGTTACAAATATATTTGGTTTTTAAACTTGCCCAGTGCTGTGTGCAATACTTATTTTATCAGTTATCTCAAAAATCCGCAAATTTAGCACTTGTCCATCTTTTCCATAGCTTCATCATTAACTAGACATTTTATTTTAACACCCTATAAAAATCAGTAAATTTTCTCCTCTCTGGAAGTACTACATTATTGATTGACTAACACTGAACTCAGATAGCACAGTTCATGCCTGAATGTGTCTTATCACTTGTATCTCCTCCAGAGGGCACATCACAGCCTTCTTGTGCTTAGAAACAATAGATAGCACTTTAATGTTACTCTTTGGGGCCTTTTTAAATAGCAAATTCTCTGATAAATCACACTAAAAAGCAAAAAATGTGGGACTAAATACATAGGGAAAGCACTTAATTTTGGGAGGAGACTGGAAACAAGATGGCAGGGCATGGCCTTGTTTGACCTCAGCTCTGGATGCTCCTTAGGTCACTCTAATTTTTTGTCCCTTTGCATGTCTGTGAAAGTCCATGAATGTTGATCTGGAGATTACAAATAAATTTTAGCCAGAAGGAAAATCCACAGTTTTGTGGTCTGTAGTTAATAAGAATCAACTATCTTGAAGATAATCTTTGAAAAAGATAGAACCAACAGAAATCAGGGACAAACATTTCTTTCCAGAAAACCTTGGAGCTGCCTCTGGTTAACAGTTTCTGGGGCTGAGATTTCCTTAAAATGGCTTTGACTGTGCCTACACAACAGAGGAAGGAAACATAAAAGCAGGAATGTACAAGGATCAAATGAGATAGTACTTACCTTTGGTTTATGTAAAGAGTAACAGACCAAGACAGATACTGAAAAGAGAGCAAGGCAACTTATTTTTAAGTCTATATGTTCTTAACAGAGTTGAATGCATACAGAAATTAGAGCAAAAGATTTTTAACTCACACTGTGAAGCAAAATTAGATAAACAGAATTAGATGATTAAGGACTCACTATCCATTATGGATGCTGCATGCTACAACTTTTATTTTATCATATCTATGTCTAACCCTAAAGCATTTCAATTTATAGCAGCAAGTGTTTTATTTTATTATTTTTTCTTTTTTTTTTAAAATACTTTATTCTACTTTACAATACTGTATTGGTTTTGCCATACATTGACATGAATCAGCCACAGGTGTACACGATCTCCCAATGCCGAAGCCCTCTCCCACCTCCCACCCCACACCATCTCCCCGGATCATCCCATACACCAGTCCGAAGCATCATGTATCCAATATTAAACATAGACTGGTGCTTCATTTCTTATATGATAGTATACATGTTTCAGTGCCATTCTCCCAAATCATCCCACCCTCTCCCTATCCCTCAGAGGCCAAAAGTCTGTTATAGAGACCTCTGTGTCTCTATGTTGTCTCATCTACAGGGTCATCATTACTATCTTTCTAAATTCCACATATACGTATCAGTATATTGTATTGGTGTTTTTCTTTCTGTATGATTGGCTCCAGTTTCATCCATCTCATTAGAACTGAGTCAAATTTATTCATTTAAAGGGCTGAGTAATGCTCCATTGTGTATATGTACCACAGCTTTCTTATCCATTCATCTGCTGATGGACATCTAGGTTGTTTCCATGTCCTGGCAATTATAAACAATGCTGCAATGAACATTGGGGTACATGTGTCTCTTTCAATTCTGGTTTCCTCGGTGTGTATGCCCAGCGGTGGAATTGCTGGGTCATAAGGCAGTTCTATTTGCAATTTTTAAAGGAATCTCCACGCTGTTTTCCATAATGGCTGTACTAGTTTGCATTCCCACCAACAGTGTAAGAGGGTTCCCTTTTCTCCACATCCCCTCCAGCATTTATTGCTTGTAGATTTTTGGATCGCAGCCATTCTGACTGGTGTGAAATGATACCTCATTGTGGTCTTGATTTGCATTTCTCTGATAATGAGTGATGTCGAGCATCTTTTCATGTGTTTGTTAGCCATCTGTATGTCTTCTTTGGAGAAATGCCTATTTAGTTCTTGGGATTGAGAGTGGGGCAGTCTAGGTATCATAAAGTGCCAATAAGACAATAGTTTTTGCTGTAAATTTAAAAGGAGAGCAGAACTGAAGTGAAGTGAAGTGAAGTGAAGTGAAGTGAAGCGGTTCAGTCATGTCTGATTCTTTGCGGCCCCATGGACTGTAGCCTACCAGGCTTCTCTATCCATGGGACTTTCCAGGCAAGAATACTGGAGTGGGTTGCCATTTCCTTCTCCAGAGGATCTTCCCAACCCAGGGATCGAACCTGGGTCTCCTGCATTACAGGCACATGCTTTATTCTCTAAGCCACCAGGGAAGTCCAAAGGAGAGCAGGCCAATACATAAATAAGATGCACAATCACAGTGTGTCTTATAGTAGTTATAAAACCATTGAATCTAAGTTATCTTTAAAAATTGTAACTTGCTGTTTTGTTTTAGTTACAACCAGAAGATAATTGGTCACTTTATATATATTGATTAAAAAATTATAGTAAAGAGGTTTTTAAAGACTGCAATGTTAAAATAATTTTTGAAAGCCTAAAAAGTCATATGAGTATAACCTATGTTATAGCAAATGGATTATTATGAAATTTATATCACACAAATTCCATGCCAACAAAGGCTCATCTAATCAAAGCTATAGTTTTTCCAGTAGTCATGTATGGATGTGAGACTTGGACTGTAAAGAGAGCTGAGCAATGAATAATTGATGCTTATGAACTGTGGTTTTGGAGAAGACTTTTGAGAGTCCCTTGGACTGCAAGGAGATGAAAACAGTCCATCCTAAAGGAAATCAGTCCTCAATACTCATTGGAAGGGCTGATACTGAAGTTGAAACTCCAATACTTTGGCCACCTGCATGTGAAGACTTGACTTATTGAAAAAGACCCTGATGCTGGAAAAGACTGAAGGCAGGAGGAGAAGGGGATGCAACAGAAGATGAGAGGGTTGGATGGCATTACCAACTCAATGGACATGAGTTTGAGCAAGCTCCGAGAGTTGGTGAAGAATAGTGAAGCCTGGGGTGTTTCAGCCCATGGGGTCGCAAAGATTTGGACACGACTGAGTGACTGAACTGAAATGAAACTCCATGGGAAAATGATTCCTATAAATAGCAGAGAAGAATCTTTTAGTGTATGCATAAAAAGTTGTTATAGTTTAAAGCCTGAAAGAAGTGAAAGTGAAAGGAAAAAGTCGGGTCCAACTCTTTGTGACCCCATGGACTATACAGTCATGGGATTCTCTAGGCCAGAATATTGGAGTGGGTAGCCTTTCCCTTCTCCAGGCTATCTTCCAAACCCAGGGATTGAGCCAAGGTCTCCCACATTGCAGGCAGATTCTTTACCAGCTGAGCCACAAGGGATCTTCCCAACCTAGGAGTAGAATTGGGGTCTCCTGAATTCCAGGAAGATTCTTTGCCAACTGAGGTATCAGGAAAGCCCTGTGGAAGTGTAAGTATGAAAAGTTGCTAGTTTGAAGCCTATACTCTCATTATTTCCGGCCACTTCTGTTCTCTTGCCTCACATTTGGAATGCTGTTACTCCCACTCCTTACCTGGCTAATTCTTTAGGTACACATTCAGGTGAAAGTTATCCTGGAATTTTAATCTAACAAAACAAAACTAAATTGAAATCCATATTGCCATCTATAGTTTTTCCTTAAAGGAATAAATTATTTTTCTAATCACTACCTCTGAAAATTTACATGCTGTGGATTTTATGAACCACTGAAAACATTCTACTCATTAAGTTTCATTTCACTTTTACTATAAAGACAGCCCAACTTCATAGCGATATATAATTAAGCTCTATTTGGTAATTCCCCCAGGTGGCACAGTGGTTAAGAATCTACCTGACAATGCAGGAGATACAAGAGAAGTGTGTTTGACCCCTAGGTCAGGAAGATTCCCTGGAGGAGGAAATGGCAACCTACTCCAATATTCTTGCTTGAAAGATTCCATGGGCAGAGGAGCCTGGCAGGCTACAGTCCATGGGGTTGCAAAGAGTTGGACATGCACAGATGCTAGACTTTGCCTTTGATGCCAGAACACGTAATATGGTTTTTTATTTATTTGATTACATGTTTTCTCAGCTCTCTGAAACATGTACTGTGAAGCATGAATTGCATCTAATTTTTTTTAATGTCTAGAATAATAATACATAGTGTTAAAAGTTATAATGGCAGGGAATCTCCCCCAAATTAAGAACCTGCTTTCTAATTTTTAATAAAGTCTAAATTAAGGTCTAGGAGATGATGATTTTTAAATAGAATATGCTTTATGTTTTTTTCCCCTTTATTTTTCTAGTAGCAATGTTTATTTTGTTCATTGCTTCCTGGCACTTCTAAATACAGGGCATAATGCAAATAGCTGGGTTGTTTTTACTTGATTGTTCAGTTGACTATAAGGACTCAACCAAGTGGAGAGTGATAATTATGCAATCAATCTGGGTAAAAAAGGGACTGTAGAGAGTCACCACACTATTGTTTTTTCTTCAAGAGATGCAAAATAACTTTGAAACAAATCCGAAATTTGCTAATTATGTTTAATTCTTGTTTTTAATTTAAGATGTATGACATAGCAGACAGAGTTCATTTTCAACCCTAGAGCTAAAAAAAGTTTCATTGTTATGTATTTTAAAAAGAATTTTGCAGGCTTAGAGTTAAAATTATGATTGATGCAGTGTTGGCAAGTTTTCACATCTAATTCTGCCAGGATTTAACTCCATTATAATAATTCTCATTAGAATAGTTATGAAAATTGAAATATATTTTCAATAGTTCACAAGGTGGTACATTTGTAATCCCTGTCAAAATATTATTTTAAAACATTCTTGTGAATACTTAATTTAACTTTAACCAGTAATGTTCATGAAATATGCATTTATAAATAGCAGACCTGTTTCTGTTACCTTCAACACAGCAATTCATAATGTAATTGGGTGAAGGTAAAATAATAATATCTAATCTCATTTTCTTGGTAATGTCCCATAGTCCTTTGTGTATTCTGTTTTATATTCAGAACATGAAGTAAAATGATGTTTCTTCTTGTCAAGAGAAAAGGTGACAGAGGAACAGAAGTAGTTTTAAGGAGTTATGTTTACAAAACTGAGAATGTCTACACAGTGAGGACTATTTAAATATAGTAGTTCACAGAGATTTTCAAGTCAGTATCTTTCAGACATATAGGAGGTTGATTTCCTGTAAGAGTTTTCCCCACACTTCTCAGCTGTGGTTGACACACAATCTTTCTGCCACCCAATGTCCATACTGAAATCTCTGTGTATGTCTTAAATTTCTTTTGCTACTGGACCTTACCTATTGAATTGGATTGGGGCTGCTCTTCAGATTGCTTACAGTCAATCTTTATTTGTGAGTGAGTACTCACAAATATTCACTTTATTTTAGTGAGCAATATAAAAAAAATACCAACAGATGGTGAAGGGATATATTACAACTCAGTGACTTATTAATGCTGGCAAAGAATTATTCAAGAAAAGACACCTAAAAAGTGAATATGACTTTGATAAGGGAATCAAAGCAGAAAGATGATGGCCATTTTTTCAAAAGAGTAAAATAAAAGATACCAACATCATCAAGAGACAGTGGATCCAGTTATTGTCTTGAAACCTGCACACTTTCATGTCTCCATAGTCACTGACCTGAGAAAGAGTATTTAACTACTATGTACTTGGTGTTAGTCAAATACTTTTAATCAGTAACTGTAGGGACATGGAAGTGTGCAGGTTCCATGGCAATAACTGGCTCCATTGTCTCCTGATAGTGTTTGACTAACTCCAAGTACAAAATAGGGACTTACCAGGTGACACACTGGTTAAGAAACTGTCTGCCAGTGCAGGAGAAGCAGGAGATGGCAGTTAATCCCTGGGTTGGAAGATCCTGTGGAAGAGGGCATGGCAACCCACTCCAATATTCTGGCCTGGAGAATCCCATGGAAGAAGAGCCTGGCCGGCTACAATTCATGGTGTCACAAAGAGTCGGACACGACTGAGCAAATGAGCACTCATGCACACAAGTACAGAATAAGGGTAATTCTCATAGTCTCTGATAGAAAGAATGGATTGTGAAAGATACTTTCAGTGTATATTACATTAGTATACATATTTAAGTATGTATCCACATAATGAGCTAACATAAGGTAAATTAAAAAAAAATACACTATAGCACTAAGAGAAAACAAAGCAATTCTGAGCATCTGGAAAAGTTTATAAGAAAAAAGAAACAACTATGTATTATATAAAATAAGAAAAAAGTGTATAGTCTTGTGACTTAGGTACATGCAAAAGGAAATAGTGTCTGTAAAGCAGGAGGAGGCCATTAAAGGAAACCATAAGAAAAAGGGATGAGAAAAAAGAAGGTAATATTAAAATCAATTAGGTTGAGTTAAGAATATTTTTTAAAATAACTAAATAGAAATAGAAATAATCCTGAAGAATATTTAATCAGGAATTGGCATATAAATGT
>SJYC01080699.1:0-10716 GCA_006408675.1 Madoqua kirkii | reverse complement strand
AGTTATTCTGTGGGGAAAAGTTTTAAACTATCACCTCAGTTTCTTCAATACTTCGCTATTCATGTTATCTCTTTGTCCCTGAATAAATTTGGTAGTTTCTGCCTTTCATCTAAGCTGTCCAATTTATGGTCATAGAGATGTTTATAGTATTCTCTTATTAATTTTTTCGTAAGATTGGCTGTGATCTCCCTCTTTTATTCCTGATATTGATAATTTGTGTCTTCTTTTTTATTTTCTTAGTTATGCTGGCTGCTGCTGCTGCTAAGGCACTTCAGTCATGTCTGACTCTATGTGACCCCATAGACGGCAGCCCATCGTCCCTGGGATTCTCCAGGCAAGAACAGTGGAGTGGGTTGCCATTTCCTTCTCCAATGCATGAAAGTGAAAAGTGAAAGTGAAGTCGCTCAGTCGTGTCTGACTCTTAGCGACCCCGTGGACTGCAGCCTCTGCTGCTGCTGCTAAGGCACTTCAGTCATGTCTGACTCTATGTGACCCCATAGACGGCAGCCCATCGTCCCTGGGATTCTCCAGGCAAGAACAGTGGAGTGGGTTGCCATTTCCTTCTCCAATGCATGAAAGTGAAAAGTGAAAGTGAAGTCGCTCAGTCGTGTCTGACTCTTAGCGACCCCGTGGACTGCAGCCTACCAGGCTCTTCCATCCATGGGATTTTCCAGGCAAGAGTACTGGAGTGGGGTGCCATTGCCTTCTCCAGTTATGCTGGCTAAGTAAGTGTTAATCTCTCAGTTATGTCCGACTCTTTGCGACTCCATGGACTGTAGCCCACCAGGCTCCTCTGTCCATTCTCCAGGCAAGAATTAGTGAAGTGGATGGCCATTCCCTTCTCCGGGGATCTTCCTTATCCAGGGGTCGATCTCAGGTCTCCTGCATTGCAGGCAGGGAACCCCTTGGCTAAAGGTTTATCAATTTTATTGCTCTTTTCAAAAATCTAGATTTTGCTTTTATTGAATTCTCTTTTCAATTTCTTTGACTTCTCTAATTTTTATTACTTTTTTCTTCTGCTTGATTTAGGTTTAATTTGCTTTTCCTTCTCTAGTTTCCCAAAGTATAAACTTACATTACTGATTTTAGATATTTCTTCTTTTCTAACATTTTTGTTTAATGCTGGACTGTAAATTTCCATTTCACTGTTTTATCAGCATCCTGCACATTTTTTACCCTTTTTAAACTTGTAGTACAATATACATAAGTCTTCCCTGGTGGCTCAGTGGTAAATAATCTGCCTGCAATGCAGGAGACACAGGAGACATGGGCTCGATCCCTGGGTCGGGAAGACCCCCTGGAGGAGGGCATGGCAACCCACTCCAGTATTCTTTCCTGCAGAATCTCATGGACAGAGGAGCCTGACAGGCTATATAGTCCATGGGGTCACAAAGTGTTGGACATGACTGAAGATACTGAGCATGCACACATACATAGCATACAAGTAACAATTTTAACGATTTTTTAAGTGTGAGGTTTAGTGGCATTAAGTACATTCACAATGTTATATAACCACCACTATCCTTTTCCAGAACTTTTTATCATCTTCCTCCAGTCCCTCCTCACCTCTGCTCTATTTTCTGTTTTTATGAATTTGCCTTTTTCAGGTGACTCAGATACATGGGATTATTAAATATTTGTCTCTTTGTGTCTGACTTTTTTCACTTAGCATAATGTTTTCAAGGTTCATCCATATTGCAGTACAACAAATTTTTATACATTGTCGTTTTAGTTTGAGTGGAGGAGAAGTGGCTGCCTCGCTGATCCTAGCCAACCTATAGATTCATGAGCAATAGGAAATGGTTGTTGTTTTCTTAAACTGTTATGTTTTGGGTTGGTTTGTTATGCAGCAATAGATAACTAAGACACCTGTCTTCTCTACTAGATGATAATATTTTTGACAGCCAAGATAACTCTGTAATTTCCACTTTGTCAGCGTAGCACCTTAAGTCTTACAAGTATAAACATTTGTTAAATCATTAAATTGGAGTAGTTAGAAACATCTTTGTGGACTAATTAAGATAGACTGAGATAGGGGAGTTGCAGAGTGATTACATTATTTCCATCTGTACATAAAAGAAGGGTATCTCCACTCCTGTATGAAATCTAAAAATACTTGCAGTTTTTCAGGATTAAAAACTTGCAGATTTTCAGTTTGTTCTTCTTTCAGAGGGTGTACTGTAGTGTAAAGAATACTCCTGGGAAAATAACAGGTCAATTCTCAGTTCTGCCTTTGCTCACTACTTTTATGAACTAAGGCAAGTCTCTTGACCTAACCAGTCTCGTCTCAGAGCAGAGATAATAATGGTAGTTCTACACAGTTGTCATGAAGTGTTAATGCATGAAAAATGCTTTGAGAAATGTAATGTACAGTGTATTAAAAACTTGCAGATTTTCAGTTTGTTCTTCTTTCAGAGGGTGTACTGTAGTGTAAAGAATACTCCTGGGAAAATAACAGGTCAATTCTCAGTTCTGCCTTTGCTCACTACTTTTATGAACTAAGGCAAGTCTCTTGACCTAACCAGTCTCGTCTCAGAGCAGAGATAATAATGGTAGTTCTACACAGTTGTCATGAAGTGTTAATGCATGAAAAATGCTTTGAGAAATGTAATGTACAGTGTAGGTATAAAGTATCATTGGAGACTTTGGATTGATGGTACTTACTTAATTTTTATTATTTTTATCCCTTCTAGCCCATCATTTGTCATAAATACAGTTAAACATGGCTGGTATCTCAATATCATAGGGAATATGGCAATCCACTCCAGTATGCCTGCCTGGAGAATCCCCATGGACAGAGGAGCCTGGTAGGCTACGGTCCACGGAGTCGCAAAGAGTCAGACATGACTGAATGACTTCACTTCACTTATGAACACTTGTAAAATAATAACTTCTAAATAGTACTTTATATATATTTATATACTATAAATATTACTAAATATCAATAACCTCAGATACGTAGATGATATCACCCTTATGGCAGAAAGTGAAGAGGAACTAAAGAGCCTCTTGATGAAAGTGAAAGAGGAAAGTGAAAGAGCAGGCTCAACATTCAGAAAACTAAGATCATGGCATCCAGTCCCATTATTTGATGGCAAATAGATGGGGAAACAGTAGAAAGAGTGACAGACTTTATTTTCTTGGGCTCCAAAATCATTGCAGATGCTGACTGAAGCCACGAAATTGAAAGAGGCTTACTCCTTGGAAGAAAAGCTATGACCAAGCTAGACATCATATTAAAATGCAGAGACATTACTTTGCCAACAAAGATCCATCTAGTCAAAGCTATGGTTTTTCCAGTAGTCATGTATGGATGTGAGAGTTGGACCATAAAGAAAGCTGAGCACTGAAGAATTGATGCTTTTGAGCTGTGATGTTGGAGAAGACTCTTGAGAGTCCCTTGGACTGCAAGGAGATCAAAGCAGTCAATTGTAAAGGAAATCAGTCCTGAATATTCATTGGAAGGACTGATGCTGAAGCTGAAACTCCAATACTTTGGCCACCTGATGCGAAGAACTGACTCACTGGAAAAACCCAGATTCTGGGAAAGATTAAAGGCAGAAGGAGAAGGGGATGACAGAGGATGAGATGGTTTGGATGGCATCACTGACTTGATGGACATTTGGAGCAAGCTCCAAGAGTTGCTGATGGGCAGAAAAGCCTGACATGTTGCAGTCCATGGAGTCACAAAGAATCAGACATGACTGAGTGACTGAACTTAATGAAATAGTACTTTTACTTCTATTTTTCTTACACCACATCTTCACCACCACAAATTACCCCCACTGAATTTTTTCAGAAAATGAATAAAAATAATCAGAAAGGTGGCATTGAAATAAGATTTTTTCCCCAAGTACACATCTTCCTACCTCATCCTTTCACCTCTCTTACTGACATTCCTTTGAGTTCAAAAAAGAACAACTACAGCAGGAACTAACACAAGATTGTAAAGTAACTATACTTCAATTTAACAAAAAGCAGAAAGAGAGAGAAATAAAAATGAGCAACTGCAAGGTATTGATAAGATACTATTTGTTATGCCCCAACAACCTTCCCTGGTGGCTCAGATGGTAGGAAACCTGCCTGCCAATGCAGGAGACCTGGGTTCAAGCCCTGGGTTGGGAAGATCCTCTAGAGAAGGAAACGGCGACCCACTCTGATATTTTTCCCTGGAGAATCCCATAGACAGAGAAGCCTAGAGGGCTACAGTCCCTGGAGTTGCAAAGAGGCACAACTGGGCAAATAACACTTTCACTTTCAACCACCGTAGTGAACTCTGGGCTCCTCTTACAGAGTTAGTTTTGATAATGTCAGGTGATGATGCCCCCAGCCCTTTGGAAATGATCCATGGGCCTATGACAGCCACTTCTGGATTCTTCAGATTCATACCTGCAGCCAAGAGAAAAGAATCCAAAAGGGTGCCAAAACCTTGCTGTGAACCTTCTTAAAGATGCTATAGTTCCCCAGGGTCTTCCTGAGTATGTTGCCTTGATGCCATTTATAAAATATTGTCTTCCTGGATTTCATAAGGTGCTAGCTACCCCCTATACTTACATGCACCCTATCAACTGCAATAATTTTGAGTATCTGTCAGTTTCTAACATGAATAAAAGATTATAGCTGGAAGGAGTTTTAGAGATTTGAGCTTTGACCCAGAAATTAATTGTCATGACTTGACAAGAGTCAAGGGCTAAGAGTAATGTCTTATAGGAGTATGTGAACAAGTTCTAAGAGTCCAAAAAGAAAGGGTTTAAACCAGAGAAGCCTGAAGACATAGTGTTAAGTTCCAGGAATAGGGTGGGGGATCATGGGAATACGAGTCAGCCTAAGCAAGTTAATATTCTGGATGAGAAATCAGAATTGAAAGATATTTTAACAGCATGAGAAAATTAGCTGAAAAAAAAGGCCAATTTCCAGAAATAAATATAAAATATTTCACATAGATTCCAAAATCAAGGATAGAGGCATATAAGGGAAACCAGGTTCAATGAAAATTCAGTGAAACACTTAGGTTTCAGCTGCCAAGGTCAGAATGAATCAGTCACATAACATCATTTTTTATAATATGAATGCAGTCTTAGGGTGCATGGATTAAGCCCAGAACAAAGGAGGTAATGGTCCCATTCTCTTCTGATTGATATATAAACAGTATTTTCTGTGCTGTATTTTAAATAGTATGGATAAATGATACTGTATTTAGAGAAGGAATACAATATGGTGAAAGGTTTAGAAACCACTTCACCTGAGAAATGGTAAGTTAAACTGGGCTAGTTGCCAGGTAACAGAAGATAGCTGGGGGAAAATGTCAGGTGTTTTCAATAATTTGAAGGCTTGTTATGTGAAAGAAGAATTAGACCTATTTTTATGGGCCTTAAGGATAGAATTTTGATAATTAAATGGAAGCCATAACGGGCAAATTATGACTCAGTGACGTTGAGAACTCTGCAGTGAAAGTTGCCCATACATGAAGAAGGATTTAGTATAACAGGGATATGCTACTCACTGGGGATATGCTCAAAAAGAGGCTGAATGGCTCCTTACCAGGAACTCTGAAGAGTGGATTCCTATACTGGGTGGTGGAGAGAGTTTGAATCAAACGATCTTTAAGAGCTCAATCACCTCTCAAGTGATCCCCTTATGACCTTATGATCCCCTGTACTAGAGATGTGTAGGTATTCAGAGATTTCCAGTGGCAGCCTAGCACTCTTAACTTGCACATAATTATGCAGTGGATGGGGCAGCAAAATGGCCAGTAGGTCTAGCTAGGTCCAATGTAGGATGCCCATATGATCCAGGCATACATAAGGCCCTGAACTTAACTATAAACTTCTGAAGGCAGAGAGAGACTCTTATCTTCTTGTCCAGCAGTGCCTGGCACATAACAGGTGCTTATCAAATGCTGGCAGAATGAATGGACAAATGAATGTTGGGCCTATATTAGTCTCCTAGGTATGCCATAACAAATTACCACACATGTGGTGGCTTAAAATAGCACAGTTTTGCTCTCTCACAATTCTGGAGGCCAGAAGTCTGAAATTAAGGTGTCAGCAGGCTGCACTCTCTCAGAAGGCTCTAGGTAAGAATCTGTGCCTTAGCTCTTCCAGCTTCTGGTGGCTCTGGTATTCCTTAACTTATGGCTACATCACACTATAGTCTCTGCGTCCATGATCATATTACCTCCTCCTCTTATATTTGTAGCAGAAGATCCAGTTGGAGCTGATCTGGATTCAGACCTCAGCCATGTCTAAGAAACTGGTACATAGTGGTTATTCAAGTATTTACTGGTATGTGTTGATTGTGCCTGGCAAATGCAGGCCTGTAAGGAGGTGTGTGCTCTTTATGTCCGGAAAGACTGGGACATGAGGAAGCATCTTAGTTTCAGAGGTAGACTTGAAGATGAGGATTTGAATGCAAGTAATTTTGCAGGGGAGATAACCCTAAGAAGCTCTAATAAAGGAGGGAGGAAGTGAGACAGTAAGAAAAGAGCCACTGAATGAATAATGTCTTATCAAGGCAGTTACCACTGTGGTTAACTGAACTTTCCTTGTATCGAGGAACTCTCAAAGCCTACGTAGAACACAGGCTCTGAAGTTAACCACACCTATTCTTGTCAATCAATGCCCAGGGACTGTACCCAAGAAGACTGCGTACAAGCAGGGCAGGCAGAATACTGAAGAAGGCCTCATGCAAAGTGATGCAGCTGTTTGGCCATTAGTAAAGCCTAAGAAGATACGGACAGAACACACAGGGCATGTGACTCAGGAGAAAAACATGGCATGTACCCCAGCTTATGGCCAGCGAGGAGGTGTGAGACCCACAAGCAAAGGGACTTCTGGCAGGAACTAAGGAAGGTTTCCTCATGAGGCTTCCTGTAATACTCAGGAAGCAAATGGTGCTTCTAAGGGGCCAGGTGACAAAATGCAGCCTGCAGCTGGCAGATTTTCCCCTCATGAATGCCCAGAGAGCAGTGTGGTGCATCAGAGTAAGGTAAGGACTCAAAGTGACCCAGTTCTACTCAAATACCTCATGGTCCACAGCTTTGAGGGGAAGAAAAAGCTGCTTTCCTGGCTTGGAAAATGATGCTCTCATAGAGGGCACAGAAGCTGGGGGAAATGGGGAGGGAAATGGCGAAGAAAGGCCTGTTTTGGGCTTCACAAGACTTGGGGACTCCAAAACCAATGCTGAGGTGGGAGAAAATTTTGTGAACACATATAAAAGTTTTCCATGAATTCTCAGAAATAATGGAGAGACTTTGGAGAGCAAGGTGTCCTAATGCAGGTGAGGGGACTAACCAGTGGGATGAGTTTCTCCTGCAAGGAGATCCAATCAGTCAATCCTAAAGGAAATCAACCCTGGATATTAATTGGCAGGACTGATGCTGAAGCTGAAGCACCGATATTTTGGCCACCTGACATGAAGAGCCAACTCATTAGAAAAGACCCTGATGCTTGGAAAGACTGAAGGCAGGAGGAGAAGGGGATAACAGAGGAAGGGATGGTTGGATGGCATCACCAACTCAATGGACATGAGTTTGAGCAAATTCCAGGACAGGGAAACCTGGCATTCTGAAGTTCATGGGGTCGCAAAGAGTTGGACACAACTGAGCAACTGAACAACAACTGTTTCTACACAAAGAATTGTGCAGCCCCTGGAAATTTAACTTTAATGTGACTGTCGGTATTTATTCAGTTCAGTTCAGTTCAGTCACTCAGTCATGTCCAATTCTTTGCAACCCCATGTACCGACGCACACCAGGCCTCCCTGTCCATCACCAACTCTTGGAGTTTACACAAAATCATGTCTATTGAGTCAGTGATGCCATCCAACGATCTCATCCTCTGTTGTCCCCTTCTCTTCCTGCCCTCAATCTTTCCCAGAATCAGGGTCTTTTCAAATGAGTCATCTCATCACATCAGGTGGCCAAAGTATTGGAGTTTTCAGCTTCAGCAATAGTCCTTCCAATAAGCACTCAGGACTGATCTCCTTTAGGATGGACTGGTTGGATCTCCTTGCAGTCCAGGGGACTGCAAGTGTCTTCTCTAACACCACAGTTCAAAAGCATCAGTTCTTTGGTGCTCAGTTTTCTTTATAGTCCAACTCTCACATCCATACATGACTACTGGAAAAACCATAGCCTTGAGTAGATGGATCTTTGTTGGCAAAGTAATGTCTCTGCTTTTTAATATATTGTCATATTAAAAAGTTGGTCATAACTTTTCTTCCAAGGAGTAAGCGTCTTTTAATTTCATAGCTGTAGTCACCGTCTCCAGTGATTTTGGAGCCCCTCAAAATAAAGTCAGCCACTGTTCACACTGTTTCCCCATCTAGTTGCCAAGATGTGTATAAGAGACAGGGTTTAGAAACCACTTCACCTGAGAAATGGTAAGTTAAACTGGGCTAGTTGCCAGGTAACAGAAGATAGCTGGGGGAAAATGTCAGGTGTTTTCAATAATTTGAAGGCTTGTTATGTGAAAGAAGAATTAGACCTATTTTTATGGGCCTTAAGGATAGAATTTTGATAATTAAATGGAAGCCATAACGGGCAAATTATGACTCAGTGACGTTGAGAACTCTGCAGTGAAAGTTGCCCATACATGAAGAAGGATTTAGTATAACAGGGATATGCTACTCACTGGGGATATGCTCAAAAAGAGGCTGAATGGCTCCTTACCAGGAACTCTGAAGAGTGGATTCCTATACTGGGTGGTGGAGAGAGTTTGAATCAAACGATCTTTAAGAGCTCAATCACCTCTCAAGTGATCCCCTTATGACCTTATGATCCCCTGTACTAGAGATGTGTAGGTATTCAGAGATTTCCAGTGGCAGCCTAGCACTCTTAACTTGCACATAATTATGCAGTGGATGGGGCAGCAAAATGGCCAGTAGGTCTAGCTAGGTCCAATGTAGGATGCCCATATGATCCAGGCATACATAAGGCCCTGAACTTAACTATAAACTTCTGAAGGCAGAGAGAGACTCTTATCTTCTTGTCCAGCAGTGCCTGGCACATAACAGGTGCTTATCAAATGCTGGCAGAATGAATGGACAAATGAATGTTGGGCCTATATTAG
The DNA here is from genome assembly GCA_006408675.1 of Madoqua kirkii. NCBI lineage: Eukaryota > Metazoa > Chordata > Mammalia > Artiodactyla > Bovidae > Madoqua > Madoqua kirkii. The sequence goes on along the minus strand of SJYC01080699.1, from coordinate 1,645 downwards.
TCTCCTAGGTATGCCATAACAAATTACCACACATGTGGTGGCTTAAAATAGCACAGTTTTGCTCTCTCACAATTCTGGAGGCCAGAAGTCTGAAATTAAGGTGTCAGCAGGCTGCACTCTCTCAGAAGGCTCTAGGTAAGAATCTGTGCCTTAGCTCTTCCAGCTTCTGGTGGCTCTGGTATTCCTTAACTTATGGCTACATCACACTATAGTCTCTGCGTCCATGATCATATTACCTCCTCCTCTTATATTTGTAGCAGAAGATCCAGTTGGAGCTGATCTGGATTCAGACCTCAGCCATGTCTAAGAAACTGGTACATAGTGGTTATTCAAGTATTTACTGGTATGTGTTGATTGTGCCTGGCAAATGCAGGCCTGTAAGGAGGTGTGTGCTCTTTATGTCCGGAAAGACTGGGACATGAGGAAGCATCTTAGTTTCAGAGGTAGACTTGAAGATGAGGATTTGAATGCAAGTAATTTTGCAGGGGAGATAACCCTAAGAAGCTCTAATAAAGGAGGGAGGAAGTGAGACAGTAAGAAAAGAGCCACTGAATGAATAATGTCTTATCAAGGCAGTTACCACTGTGGTTAACTGAACTTTCCTTGTATCGAGGAACTCTCAAAGCCTACGTAGAACACAGGCTCTGAAGTTAACCACACCTATTCTTGTCAATCAATGCCCAGGGACTGTACCCAAGAAGACTGCGTACAAGCAGGGCAGGCAGAATACTGAAGAAGGCCTCATGCAAAGTGATGCAGCTGTTTGGCCATTAGTAAAGCCTAAGAAGATACGGACAGAACACACAGGGCATGTGACTCAGGAGAAAAACATGGCATGTACCCCAGCTTATGGCCAGCGAGGAGGTGTGAGACCCACAAGCAAAGGGACTTCTGGCAGGAACTAAGGAAGGTTTCCTCATGAGGCTTCCTGTAATACTCAGGAAGCAAATGGTGCTTCTAAGGGGCCAGGTGACAAAATGCAGCCTGCAGCTGGCAGATTTTCCCCTCATGAATGCCCAGAGAGCAGTGTGGTGCATCAGAGTAAGGTAAGGACTCAAAGTGACCCAGTTCTACTCAAATACCTCATGGTCCACAGCTTTGAGGGGAAGAAAAAGCTGCTTTCCTGGCTTGGAAAATGATGCTCTCATAGAGGGCACAGAAGCTGGGGGAAATGGGGAGGGAAATGGCGAAGAAAGGCCTGTTTTGGGCTTCACAAGACTTGGGGACTCCAAAACCAATGCTGAGGTGGGAGAAAATTTTGTGAACACATATAAAAGTTTTCCATGAATTCTCAGAAATAATGGAGAGACTTTGGAGAGCAAGGTGTCCTAATGCAGGTGAGGGGACTAACCAGTGGGATGAGTTTCTCCTGCAAGGAGATCCAATCAGTCAATCCTAAAGGAAATCAACCCTGGATATTAATTGGCAGGACTGATGCTGAAGCTGAAGCACCGATATTTTGGCCACCTGACATGAAGAGCCAACTCATTAGAAAAGACCCTGATGCTTGGAAAGACTGAAGGCAGGAGGAGAAGGGGATAACAGAGGAAGGGATGGTTGGATGGCATCACCAACTCAATGGACATGAGTTTGAGCAAATTCCAGGACAGGGAAACCTGGCATTCTGAAGTTCATGGGGTCGCAA
>SJYC01080698.1:0-12836 GCA_006408675.1 Madoqua kirkii | reverse complement strand
GGACCAGATGCCATGATCTTCATTTTCTGAATGTTGAGCTTTAAGCCAACTGTTTCACTGTCCACTTTCACTTTCATCAATAAACTTTTCAGTTTGTCTTCACTTTCTGCCTTAAGGGTGATGTCATTTTCATATCTTAGGTTATTGATATTTCTCCCAGAACTTGATTCCAGGTTGTGCTTCTTCCAGCCCAACATTTCTCATATTGTTCTCTGCACATAAGATATAGTAGTAGTATCTGCTTAAATACACCAAAAATTAAGAAGAGTCAGTGCAAAGTAGATTTAAAGAAAAAAACTAATGCACTCTCATAAGACATATTTTCATACTGATTTGACTATTCATTTCCTCTCTTGGTATGTGGTTACTTTTACTGTGTGACAAATTTCAATGAACCACTTAGCACAGATTTTAGCTGACAGTGAGGTAAATCTAGTTTTTCCCTAGGTCAGTCGTTGTCCATTGGTGATATATACTGAGGAGGCTTTAATCTGATCTCCCAATGCATTTGATTACAGTTTCATATTATCATTATATTTATATATATAAGGAAGTTGAACCTTACTTGCAAATTCAATGTTATACCATAATTCTGTACTGTCATGCACAGTTTCATTGTAAAACAAATCAATAAGAATTATAGAGACATCTATTATGTCTTCCCACAGAATTGGTCCTTGTCCATACACCATAAAATTTAATGGACAGGAGTCACTACAATTGATCATGATTTGATTATTTCTAAGTTCAGTTTGATTGCGGATAAAGTCAGTCACCTTGTTCTAATTCATGGCTTTGGGCTGAGACTGGTTTCTTTGTATGCTACTATATAGCAGGGTTTATCTCCTTCTCACAGGACAACATGGGTATTTTTCAAAATAGCTCTTGTCCCTGATAACTATACTATCAGCTCAGTTCAGTTCAGTCACCCAGTCATGTCCTACTCTTTGCGACCCCATGAATCGCATCACGCCAGGCCTCACTGTCCATCACCAACTCCCGGAGTTCACCCAGACTCACGTCCATTGAGTCCGTGATGCCATCCAGCCACCTCATCCTCTGGCATCCCCTTCTCCTGCCCACAATCCCTCCCACCATAAGTCTTTTCCAATGAGTCAACTCTTCACATGAGGTGGCCAAAGTACTGGAGTTTCAGCTTTAGCATCATTCTTTCCAAAGAAATCCCAGGGCTGATCTCCTTTAGAATGGACTGGTTGGATCTCCTTGCAGTCCAAGGGACTCTCAAGAGTCTTCTTCAACACCACAGTTCAAAAGCAGCAATTCTTTAGAGCTCAGCTTTCTTCATAGTACAACTCTCACATCTATACATGACCACTGGAAAAACCATAGCCTTGACTAGGCGGACCTTTGTTGGCAAAGTAATGTCTCTGCTTCTGAATGTGTTATCTACACTGGTCATAACGCTCTTTCCATGGAGTAAGTGTTAATTTCATGGCTGCAGTCACTATCTGCAGTGATTTTGGAGCCCTCCAAAATAAAGTCTGACACTGTTTCTCCATCTATTTCCCATGAAGTGATGGGACCAGATGCCATGATCTTCATTTTCAAGCCAATTTTTTCACTCTCTTCTTTCACTTTCATCAAGAGGCTTTTTAGTTCCTCTTCACTTTCTGCCGTAAAGATTGTGTCATCTGCATATCTGAGGCTATCAATATTTCTTCCAGCAATCTTGATTCCAGCTTGTGTTTCTTCCAGTCCAGCGTTTCTCATGATGTACTCTGAAATAAGTTAAATAATCAGGGTGATAATATACAGCCTTGACATACTCCTTTTCCTATTTGGAACCAGTCTGTTCTTCCATGTCCAGTTCTAACTGTTGCTTCCTGACCTGCATATTCAATATCACAATAATCCAAGTCTATGCCCCAACCAGTAATGCTGAAGAAGCTGAAGTTGAATGATTCTATGAAGACATACAAGACCTTTTAGAACTAACACCCAAAAGAGATGTCCTTTTCATTATGGGAGACTGGAATGCAAAAGTAGGAAATTAAGAAACACCTGGAGTAACAGGCAAATTTGGCCTTGGAATATTGAATAAAGCAGGTCAAAGGCTAATAGAGTTTTGCCAAGAAAATGCACTGTTCATAGAAAACACCTTCTTTCAACAACACAAGAAAAGACTCTACACACGGACCTCATCAGATGGTCAACACTGCAATCAGATTGATTATATTCTTTGCATCCAAAGATGGAGAAGCTCTATATAGTCAGAAAAAAACAAGACCAGGAGCTGACTGTGGCCCAAATCATGAGCTCCTTATTGCCAAATTGAGACTAACATATATGGATAACATATATATATATTTGTGTCTATGTGTGTGCATGTACATACACACATCTTTTGACTGTGTGGATCACCACAAAAGTGGAAAATTCTTATCAAGATGGGAATACCCCACCTGATCTGCCTCCTAAGCAATCTGTATGCAGGTCAAGAAGCAACAGTTAGAATCAGATATGGAACAGCAGACTCTGTGAGCCCATGGACTGCAGTACACCAGGTTCCTCTGTCCTTGGAATTTTCTTGGCAAGAATACTGAATTGGATTGCCATTTCCTGCTGCAAACGATCTTCCTGATCCAGAGATCCAACCTAAATCTCTTGCACCTCCTGCACTGGCAGGCAGATTCTTTACCACTGCACCACCTGAGAAGTTCATGAAAAAGTTGCATCTATGTCTATATCATCTATGTATATATACATGTTTGTGTAACAATCACTTTGCTATACACCAGAAACTAACACAACATTGTAAATCAATTATAATTTAACATCTTTGAAAAATGTGCTTGAGTTGCTACCTGCTTCTATTTTCCTCTGGGAACTCAGGCTCTTTTCATTCATTCTATCATTAAACTCATAAAACAATTATATTATACAGATGTTATTTTCCCATTCTTATAGAGAAGAAAACCAATGCTTCCGACACTCAATCAAGGTAACAAAGATAGTAAATGGCAAAAATGTAATTTCAAACTAATTTCAAACCCACTTCTATCTTTTATAAATAGGTACCTAAGACTATTCTAGGAAATCTCCACAGGGTCAAAAAACAAACGACAACAACAAAAACAAGACAATAATACCTATATTTTACCTGTTTAAAATCTATGACGCTGTTTCAGATGTTCCTATAAGTCATCTTCAGAGTCTTAAACTGGCTCAGCCCTGACGAAAATCATTAGACAGATTTTTTATTTATTTGTTTATTTTTTAACAAGTCTCTAGTTTCTTATTTAAGTCCCCTTCCTCTCCAGGAATAGGAAGTACTTGCTTTATCCCTAAGCATCTTGCATTGTTGTTTAGGTCTTCCCCTTTTCTTCTTGGCCAACCATATTCTCAATTCAAGAAATAAAAATTAATCAGACAATATAAATGGTTGATATAAGCTTACAGTCTTAACTTTGCAAGAAATATTTACATTTAAACTCTTTAAAACCTCAAGATAAACAAATTTGTAGTAGAATCACTAATTAGTGATTTGCACAAAAAAGATTATCCAGGATGGGTAACAGCAAGTCCTCACAGAGATCAGAATGGGCATAATTCAGTATACCACTAAATTTTTGCCTAAAGAAAAACAAACAGTTAACACTGGGTTATCCTTTGGGTACCTCAATATTCCGATGATAGCATATTGGCAAGTTTGAAAGTATTTCAAATGCAAAATATATAACCTATTCAAAAATTGATGTGAAATTATGCCACCAAAATAATAACTAAACTGAGTATCCCGGGAATATATTAATTGGCTTTCTTAATGCTTATGTCCATGAAAGAATCAATTTTAGGTCTACATCTTCTGGAATATTAAAAAGTCTTTCTATTAATAATATTATACAACCCTGCCACATTTACATAAAGGAGCATAACAGAAAAAAATCATGTGAGTCAGTTGCTGCTGCTGCTGCTGCTGCTGTTGCTAAGTCACTTCAGTCGTCTCCGACCCTGTGAGACCCCATGGATGGCAGCCCACCAGGCTCCTCCATCCCTGGGATTCTCCAGGCAAGAACACTGGAGTGGGTTGCCATTTCTTTCTCCAATGCATGAAAATGAAAAGTGAAAATGAAGTCGCTCAGTCATGTCTGATTCTTCACGACCCCATAGACTGCAGCCTACCAGCCTCCTCCACCCATGGGATTTTTCAGGCAAGAGTACTGGAGTGGGGTGCCTTCTGCGATGTGAATCAGCTAGACAGTTTCAAATATGAAATGCAAAGAAAATTTTGAGTGGTGTCTAGAGCTAGCAGCAACAGTGTTAAAAGAAGTAGTATCAAAGAAGTGTTACTTCCTGGTCAGTTTTATCTTTCTAGCTAACTGGAATTTTATTGACCACAGTAGTTAATTCTATTGCTCTGACCAGCAAAATTACATTTAAATGCTCACCCGACACGTCATTTGGTAAGAAGTGAAAATGTTCCATTGTTCTTATTTACTATATATTTACCTTGTCTTTTATTTCAAAAATGAATGTTAGGTGCCCAAAATGATACTTGTGACTTTTTAAAATGTCAAACAGCAGCATGAAGCCAAGTAGCCTCACACTAAACCAGGCTTTCCAACAGAGTTTCTGATGACTATTAATGAGGTTGTTGTCCCTACCCTAACTTCCAGTTTTCTGAAATCATTTACAGGATATTTCACAGTCTGATCATTCACGCCAGTGATTGCACAGAGAAGATTATAGGAATACTGCTATCTGCTGTCTAACCAGTAATTAAACTCTCTTAAAATTGAATAGTGCATTTCTAATTGTTTCTCCAGAGGTTTCATGATCAACATATGCTGTTTCAAGGAAGAGCTCATCTTTCATCAACACCTAAATTCACACCAAGACTCAGTGGCTTTTTTCAGTTGGATGCCTGCACATTATATCATCGATCATCCTGGCATAGTAACAGTGGTGGAAAAGAGGCATTAACCTGTCACAGTGTGATTCAGGAAGGAATGTAGCTTTCAAAGGAGCTTCAGCTTGGTTACCAGATCAGAACTATAAAGTGTGTGTGGTGTGTGTATGTGTGTATACAAATATGTTCTAAATAGGGCCTTAAAATTCACAGACATGGAATCTCTATCTGAAAAACACCTTGGAGCAGAGATGAATTTTTCAGTATCTTAAAGTTTTACTAAAAAGCTCATTCCTTGTTTCATATTCCACTCCTCTCTCATTTAGCACATTCCTATGAACACGAGAGCCCTAGGCTAATTCCTATGGTTTATATACAAACAAGAAAAATGGTCTGACAGACAAGTAATAATAGTTCTACAAAGGTGGCCTAAAGTGTGCATGCAATGCAGAAAATTCTCCCTGGCTCATGTAAAGACAGTATCTATTGCTATTTGAGCCTAGATCATAGGACATTTTTGTTTTATGATCATCAAAATATAGTGAACTGCAAATGAGTGTCACTTGAACCCAGTTTTGATGTACTTGTTAACTAGCACAATTTGTTTATTTGTTAGTAATTTTATTGAAGTATAGTTTCTTTGTATGTTGTGTTATTTTCTGCTGTGCAATAAAGTTAATCAGCTACGTGCTTAAATATATTCCCTCTTTTTTGGATTTCCTTCCCATTTAGGTCACTACAGAGCATTCAGTAGAGTTTTCTGGGCTATATAGATTGGCATTAGTTATCTGTTTAATAAATAGTGTCAATAGTATATGTATGTCAATACCAATCTTCCAATTCCTCCCACCCAATCCCTTTTCTCCCCTTGCTGTCCATACATTTGTTCTCTATGTCTGTGTCTCTATTCCTGCTTTGCAAATAAGATCATCTATACCATTTTTCTGGAGTGGTGAGTGGCCAAGAGGAGATAATCCATGTCCAAAGTCAATAGCAGTGGTGGTGAGGAGATATCGCACATCCAAGGTAAGGAACAGTGGTTGCGCTTTACTGGAGCAACCATGAAGAGATACTCCGCATTCAAGGTAAGAGAAATGCCAGTAAGATGGCAGGCGCTGAGAGAGGGCATCAGAAGGCAGACAGACTGAAACCACAATCATAGAAAACTAACCAATCTAATCACATGGGCCACAGCCTTGTCTAATTCAATAAAACTAAGTCATGCCATGTAGAACCACCCAAGATGGATGGGTCATGGTGGAGAGTTCTGACAAAATGTGGTCCACTAGAGAATGGAATGGCAAACCACTTCAGTATTCTTGCCTTGAGAACCCCATGAGCAGTATGAAAAGGCAAAAAGAACACTAAAAGATTAACTCCCCAGTCGGTAGGTGCCCAATGTACTACTGGAAATCAGTGGAGAAATAACCCCAGACAGAATGAAGAGACATAGTCAAAGCAACAACAATACCCAGTTGTGGATGTGACTGGTGTAGAAGGAAGGTCTAATGCTATAAACAGCATTATTGCATAGGAACCTGGAATGTTAGGTCCATCAGTTCAGTTCAGTTCAGTTGCTCAGTCGTGTCCGACTCTTTGCAACCCCATGAATCTCAGCACACCAGTCCTCCCTGTCCATCATCAACTTCCAGAGTTACTCAGATTCATGCCCACTGAGTCAGTAATGCCATCCAGCCATCTCATTCTCTGTCGTCCCCTTCTCCTCTGGCCCCCAATCCCTCCTAGCATCAGAGTCTTTTCCAATGAGTCAGCTCTTCTCATGAGGTGGCCAAAGTACTGGAGTTTCAGCTTTAGCATCATTCCTTCCAAAGAAATCCCAGGGCTGATTTCCTTCAGAATGGACTGGTTTGAATCAAGGTAAATTGAAAGTGGTGAAACAGGAGATGGCAAGAGTGAACATCGACATTTTATGAATCAGCAAACTAAAATGGACTGGAATGGGTGAATTTAACTCAGATGACTATTATATATACTACTGCAGGCAGGAATCCCTTAGAAATAATGGAGTAACCCTCATAGTCAACAAAAGAGTCCAAAATGCAGTACTTGGATGCAGTCTCAAAAACATCAAAATGATATCTGTTCATTTGTCAGGCAAACTTTCAATATCACAGTAGTCCAAGGCTATGCTCCCACCAGTAATCCTGAAGAAGCTGAAGTTGAATGGCTCTATGAAGACCTGCAAGACCTTTTAGAACTAACTCTCAAAAAGATGTCCTTTTCATTATAGGGGACTGGAATGCAAAAGTAGGAAGTCAAGAAACACCTGGAGTAACAGGCAAATTTGGCCTTGGAGTACAGAATGAAGCAGGGCAAAGGCTAATAGAGTTTTACCAAGAGAACTGGTTATAGCAAATACCCTCTTCCAACAACACAAGGGAAAACTCTACACACAGAGGTCACCAGATGGCCAACACTGCAATCAGATTGATTATATTCTTTGCAGCCAAAAATGGAGAAGCTATACAGTCAGCAAAACAAGATGGGGAGCTGACTGTGGCTCAGATAATGAATTCTCTATTTGTCAAATTCGTACTTAAATTGAAAAAAGTAGGAAAACCCACTAGACCATTCAGGTATGATCTAAATCAAATCCCTTACAATTATGTCATGGAAGTGAGAAATAGATTTAAGGGACTAGATCTCATAGACAAAATGCCTGATGAACTATGGATGGAGGTTTGTGACATTGTACAGGAGACAGGGAGCAAGAACATCCCCAAGAAAAAGAAATGCAAAAAATAAAAATGGCTCTGAGGAGGTCTTACAAACAGCTGTGAAAAGAAGAGAAGTGAAAAGCAAAGGGGAAAAGGGAAGATGCACCTATTTGAATGTAGAGTTCCAAATAAGAGCAAGGAGAGACAAGAAAGCCTTCCTCAGTGATAAGTGCAAAGAAAGAGAGAAAAACAATAGAATGGGAAAGACTAGCAATCTCTTCAAGGAAATTAGAGATACCAAGGGAACATTTCATTCAAAGATGGGCTCAGTAAAGGACAGAAATGGTACAGACCTAAGAGAAGCAGAAGATATTAAGAAAAGATGGCAAGAATACACAGAGGAACTGTACAAAAAAGATCTTCACGACCCAGATGATCAAGATGGTATCATCAGTCACCTAGAGCCAGACATCCTAGAATGTGAAGTCAAATAGGCTTTAGGAAGCATCACTAGTGGAGGTGATAAAATTTCAGTTCAGTTATTTCAAATCCTAAAAGATGATGCTATGAAAGTGCTGCACTCAATATGCCAGCAAATTTGGAAAACTCAGCAGTGACCACAGGACTGAAAAAGGTCAGTGTTCATCACAAATCCAAAAAAAGGCAATACCAAAGAATGCTCAAACTACTGCACAATTGCACTCACCTTACACGCTAGTAAACTAATGCTCAAATTCTCCAAGCCAGGCTTCAGCAATATGTGAACCATGAGCTTCCAGATGTTCAAGCTGATGAACATTTAGAAAAGGCAGAGGAACCAGAGATCAAATTGCCAACTTATGCTGGATCGTTGAAAAAGCAAGAGAGTTCCACAAAAGCATCTATTTCTGCTTTATTGACTATGCCAAAGCCTTTGACTGTGGATCACAATAAACTGGAAAATTCTGAAAGAGATGGGACTACCCGGAGGTCAGTCTTGATTGTTCATTAGAAGGACTGATGTTAAAGCTGAGACTCCAACACTTTGGCCATCTGATGGGAGGAGCTGATTCATTTGAAAAGACCTTGTTCTGGCAAAGATTGAAGGCATGAGGAGAAGGGGACTACAGAGAATGAGATGGTTGGATGGTAATACTGACTCAATGGACTGTGTGCCTGGGACAATTCACTTAAGATTTATGTGTCTCTGTTCCTTTCGCTTTAAGTTAGGAATAAAAGCAAATTGATCTGCTAGCACTATTAGGGAATTACAAGTTTTTCTTGGGTATAAGGCATACAATTCATCATGTTTGAGATCACCAGTGGGAAACAAACACAACTTGTGTAGGTTATTTTATTAAAGTAATAACCAATGCATTTTCTTTTTCTGGTTACTGATGAATACATTTTGACTGTGAGGAGGTAGGTGTTTTGTGTTGAATTCTGTCCTCCAAAAGGATACATTGAAATCCTAATCCTAAATACTTCAGAATATGACCTTATTCAGAATTAGTATCTTTTCAGATTTAATTAGTTGAGATGAGATCATACTGGAGTAGGGTGGACCTTAATAATTCCATATGACTGAAGTAATGATAACAAAAGGAGAAGCAACACAGGGAAGAAAGTAATGAGAGGAGGATGGAGGCAGAGCTTGGATGTATGTTGGTTGTTTCACACCAAGGAACATCTGGGGCTACTGGAAACTGTGAGAGGTGAGGAATTCTCCCTAACAGGTGTTATAAAGAGCTTGGCCCTGCCAACAGCTTGAGTTTGGACTTCCAGACTCCAATATAGTGAGATAATAAATTTCTGTTGTGAAAAACCACACAATTTGTGGTACTTTGTTACCAGCAGTCTTAGAGTGCTAATATAGGAGGTTTACCATTCATATTTTTAGAGGTCTAAAAAGGTCAGTTTTCATTCCAATCTCGAAGAAAGTCAGTGCCAAAGAATGCTCAAACTACCACACAATTACATTCATCTCACATGCCAGCAAAGTAATGCTTAAAATTTTCCAAGCCAGGCTTCAGCAATTCATGAACCATGAAGTTCCAGATGTTCAAGCTGGTTTTAGATAAGGCAGAGGAACCAGAGATCAAATTGCCAACATCCACTGGATCATCGAAAAAGCAAGAGAGTTCGAAAAAAAAATCTCCTCTGCTTTATTAACTATGCCAAAGCCTTTGACTGTTGGAGAAGACTTTTGAGAGTCCCCTGGACTGCAAGGAGATCCGACCAGTCCACTCTAAAGGAGATCACTCTTGGGAGTTCATTGGAAGGAATGGTGTTAAAGCTGAAACTCCAGTACTTTGGCCACCTCATGGGAAGAGTTGACTCATTGGAAAAGACCCTGATGCTGGGAGGGCTTAGGGGCAGGAGGAGAAGGAGATGACAGATGAGATGCCTGGATAGCATCACTGACTCAATGGACATGAGTTTGGGTAAACTCCGAGAGTTGGTGATGGATAAGTAGGCCTGGTGTGCTGCGATTCATGGGGTCACAAAGAATCAGACACAACTGAGCAACTGAACTGAACTGAAAGTTACACTAGTGTCACATATGGTAAAGAATCTACCTGCAATGCAGGAGACCTAGTTTTGATCCCTGGGGCAGGAAGATCCCCAGAGAAAGGAATGGAAACCCGCTCCAGTATTCCTGCCTGGAGAATTCCATGGATAGAGGAGCCTAGTAATCTACAGTCCATGGGGTCACAAATAATTGAACATGACTGAGCAACAAAAATAAATTTATTTAAATCGTCACAGAGATGCAGTGTTGCAGCCTGGCAGAGTAGAGATCAGAATCTTCCCAATTACTTGAGTGTGTGGCAAATGGCATTCTCATGATTCTCCTAGTAAGCATGTTGAATGGACATTCTTGGAGGGGGAGATGCTCTCTGCTCCACTTCACTGCCTACCCTGCCATCCATCTTCATAGAAACAAAAGTTATTGCTGATCAAGAGCAAAGACTTAACTTTACTCCTCTTTATGGTGTATTAATCAAACTCCCCAGTATAGCTATTCCCTAATAGAAGAAAAGTTATGAGCAACCTAGATAGCATATTCAAAAGCAGAGACATTACTTTGCCAACTAAGGTCTGTCTAGTCAAGGCTATGGTTTTTCCAGTAGTCATGCATAGATGTGAGAGTGAAGAAGGCTGAGCGCTGAAGAATTGATGCTTTTGAACTGTGGTGTTGGAGAAGACTCTTGAGAATCACTTGGACTGCAAGGAGATCAGACCAGTCCATTCTGAAGAAGATCAGCCCTGGGATTTCTTTGGAAGGAATGATACTAAAGCTGAAACTCCAGTACTTTGGTCACCTCATGCGAAGAGTTGACTCATTGTAAAAGACTCTGATGCTGGGAGGGATTGGAGGCAGGAGGAAAAGGGAACAACTGAGGATGAGATGGCTGGATGGCATCACTGATTCAATGGGCATGAGTCTGAGTGAACTCCAGGAGTTGATGATGGACAGGAGGCCTGGCGTGCTGCGATTCATGGGGTCACAAAGAGTCAGACATGACTGTGCAACTGAACTGAACTGAATGATCTCATATGACTTCTGCCAATAAAATGTGGGCTGAAAGGAGACATTTTGTCTTCCTACCATGGAGAGAAGAAGGGCCCCCTGACTCCTTGCTTGCCAAATTATATGTGTCTGTTTTTTTCATTACACACTTGCCCCCTTTTCTGGGGGCAATGCAGTAGTAATATCAGAGCTTATTGTATTTCAGTTCTTTAGTGCTGTCTTTTTAACATGATGATAGATCAACTTGCTAGAGTTTCACTAGTTTGTTTGCCACATCTTTCTGGAATCTTTCAACATTTTGAAAGATGCATAGCATAGAATTTTATAGAATGTAGACAGTGGTCTCTTTTAATTTAACTGTTTTTGTTCAATTGCTCAGTCATGTCTGACTCTGCAACATGCAAGTCTTCCCTGTCCTTCACTATCTCCTGGGGTTTGCTCAAACTCATGTCCATTGATTCAGTGATGCCATCCAACTATATCATCTTTTGTTGCCCCTTCTCCTGCCCTCAGTCTTTCCCAGCATCAAGGTCTCTTCCAGTGAGTTGGTTCTTTGCATCTGGCAGCCAAAATATTGGCTTTTCAACCTCATCATCAGTCCTTCCAATGAATATTCAAGATTGATTTCCTTTAGGATTGACTGGTTTGATCTTGCAGGAAGGGACTCTCAAGAGCCTTCTCCAATACCACAATTCAAGAGCATCAGTTCTTTGGTGTTCAGCCACTTTTATGATACAACTCTCACATCGGTACATGACTACTAAAAAATCATAGCTTTGACTATATAGACCTTTGTCAGCAAAATATTATATTTGTGAAAGGCTGTGATCTTTTTCATTCAAAATGATATATTATTACATATTTTGTTTTAATCTCTTTTTGCAGTAGTATTCATTTTTCCCTTTAAAATTGTATTTAACAATAGTAAAAAATAAACAATAAATTTACAGTTATAATCATTAACCAGCAAATAGTTCAGTATATATATTTGAGGTATTTCTTATATTTGGCTATTTATTAACTTTTCAAAATTCTTTTGCATTGTTTTATATGGTACTTTACTTTTCATTTTTTTCTTATCATTTATTTTTACTGAGGTAAAATTTACTTAAAATAAAATAAAATTTTAAATTGAAATACAGTGACTTTAGTTAATTATTTATATATCTACTTCACAGAATTTGGAATTTTTATGAATTTTTATTTTTAGGAAGTCATAGTCATAAATGCTGTAGACTTTATGGACATTGGCTAAATATTTTTTATATTTTATTGTCATTGATATCCATTTAATAATCATCTAAATAATATCTATTTCAAAACAGATTTTCCATCAGCATAGTTGATGATTTGTTGATTCATTTAAAGGAAAACTTTTTTTTTTTACTTTTAATAATCAACTTTACTGAGGTAGACGTATGCACAATATATTTGCTAAGTGACTTCACCCTTGTCCAGCTCTTTGTGACCCCATGGACAGTAGCCCACCAGTCTGTGTCGGGAGCTATGTTAGGCATTACTGACAAAATGGAGGCACGGCCACAACCCCGTCTCCTCATGTGCAGGCACAGCCCTGAATGACAGAGTTAGGCTTTGTGATTCTGACATGTTCTTTCCTTTCTTTGATTGAGATGGATGAAAAGAATTTTAGGGGCTTGAGAGAGGCATGAGAAAGCACAAAGACTTCTGCAGTTGTGTCAAGAAACTGATCTATAGAGTAACCATTGACATTTGTTCAAGGATCTTTACAAAGAATGTTCCAGGATGAGCATGT
>SJYC01080692.1:0-14636 GCA_006408675.1 Madoqua kirkii | reverse complement strand
AATCCCTCCCAGCATCAGAGTCTTTTCCAGTGAGTCAACTCTTTGCATGAGGTGGCCAAAGTACTGGAGTTTCAGCTTTAGCACCTTTCCTTCCAAAGAAATCCCAGGGTTGATCTCCTTCTTATAGGTACTGTTTAAAGAAATAACACGCCCAAAATGAAATCACTTGTGCCCCATGTCAGCAAGCCAAGACTTAACCTTAACTGAAGTTTTGGTCCTTCTTAGAAATGTAATCTTAACTAGTCAGTGTGGAGTTTCCTGATCAGCACTAGTTAGGAATTCCATCAGATTGGCCTCTTTCTGTAAAGAAAGAGGAGGTAATCTATTCTTTCCTTGTCCCTTTGGCCTATAAAACTTTTCTACTTGCATATATGCTAAAGCTTCTTTTCACTTGTTAAATGGGATGCTGGTCAATTCATAAATCATTTAAAGAAGCCAATTTGATTTTTAAATTTACTCAGTTGATTTTTTTTTTTAAACAATACTATCCTTTTTTCTCTCCTTCCAGGGCAGGGTGGCTCAGAGGTTAAAGCATCTGCCTGCAATGCAGGAGACCTGGGTTCAATCCCTGAGTCGGGAAGATCCCCTGGAGAAGGAAATGGAAACTCACTCCAGTATTCTTGCCTGGAGAATCCCATGGACAGAAGAGCCTGATGGGCTACAGTCCATGGAACTGAGCGACTTCACTTTTCACTTTCCAGGGCAGAGACCTGGTTCTACTCCTCTTCTGGTAGTACTTTGCAATCTGTGACTCAGAACAAGATAAGGCTTACTTCCTATCCCTTTTCCAGGAGTAAATAGCTTTTGACTCTATGACTTCTCAATCATTGCTTGGGCTTTGGGTCCTAGGATTAAGTTGCTTTCTTAATCTTCTGTCATAAATTTGTAAAATTCATGAGTGTTAGGTGAAACATGGGATTTTGGATGATTTAACAACAGCTCATAAGAGAAACTGAAATAGAGAAGCTTATTATTTACAGATCCTGGAGACAGTACCCACATACCTCAAGG
Source organism: Madoqua kirkii (assembly GCA_006408675.1). Lineage (NCBI taxonomy): Eukaryota > Metazoa > Chordata > Mammalia > Artiodactyla > Bovidae > Madoqua > Madoqua kirkii. The sequence continues at coordinate 13,625 of SJYC01080692.1, read as the reverse complement.
AGGCACATGCTTTTATTAAGATCTGTGGGTGCAGTGCTTTGGAGTTCCTGAGCTTAGGCTACACTGGCCAACTGAAGTCTTAAAAGTGGGACTTTGATAAGTCCCATGGGGCTCTTGTCTAAGTGTACATAATGGGAAAGCATTGGGAGGCAGGAGAGGATCACAAAGGGTGGCTCACAAAGGGTAATGCATAAGTTCTAAGGAACTTACATTTACTTGTGACTCTGCCAGCTGCTGTCTAGGCCATCTGCTTGTGTGAAGGGCTACTGTGAGGTTAAGGTCACTGTAGGCCATCTGCAAAATAAAATGAACACAGAGGCAGTAGTACCATGGAGTAACTTAGCTATAATCACAACACCCTCCTAAAGTTTGTCTTCTACTTCTGTAACAGAAAGGTCTAGGAATGGCACTGATTTTTCCCTTGTGGCTGAACTAAGATGGTTTTGAAGGGGAGCATAATATACTACTCCAAAATATACCTCTTTGGCATAAGAATTATATTAGGTTGATTATTTTTTAAGAAACAACAGACAGGAAAAACTCTGAAAACTCAGATTAAGTCACCCTTTTGTAGGAGACATTCACATTTATAAGAGACATCTCTATTTCTAAGGGTGTCTCCTCTTTGTACTAGAAAGAGAAGGGTGACTCTAATCTTTAAAAACTCATCAAAGGAGATGAGAGTGATTTACATTTGCATAACATCCATATCCTTGTTTACTGTGCTTTTCCTGGTAATCTCCCAATTGGCCCTCCCTCCCCCAAATCTTCTTTAATCTTTATCTGGAGATGGTATTAAAGGTGATGGCTTGGGCCATTTTAGGGAGTTACTGTTTTCCTGGATCTCTCCTATGTAAAAAGGAAGTGTACATGTTACAAAATTCTGTTTATTTTTCTCCTGTTAATCTGTCTTTTATTTCAGAAGGGTCTCAACCAAGATCTTAGAAGGGTAGAAGAAAAATTATTTTCTCTCTCCCACCAAACCTTCTGTTATCTTGTATTGGATATTCTAATATTGCCTCACAGGCCCTTGAAGCTCAGCTGATTTTTTTCAAAAAAAAAATATTTCCTCTTTCTTCTTCAAACTGGATAATTTTTATTGATATAAATTCCAGTTCACTGACTTTTCCTGATTCTCCTCAACTACTGCACAGGAAGAGAGGTTGAGCAGCATAATATATACTTTGTAACTAATTTGCAGAGAGCAGGTATTTTCCTTGATATTTATTAATGACTGATTCTTTTTCAAAAGGTAAAATGTTTATATCCTAGGTAAAGCTATCATTCTGGTATTATATGATCAGGTTGCTTTCTGGTTTTTGATGCATACATTTTTGTGGAATGTGTTTCTCCCATGACCTCTTCTCTTCTGAGATGGCCCGGACTCTGTCTATGGAGTATGTATCTTTCACTTTCTATGATCACTCTTGAATTCTTTCCTACTTGAAGCTAAGAACCCACTGTTGGAGGTCCATCCCAGGGACTCATCTGAGACCTGAAAAGTATCCTCTCTGGAAGGGTGACACATCCTGATTCCACAAGAAGAGGGTATGAAGCTCTCCATTTCTAAACCCTCCAGACCTTGCCCATGTGTGTCTTCATTTGGATAGTTCTGATTTGTATCTTTACAATATACTTCTAGTAGAACATAACACTTTCCTGAGTTCTGTGAGTTATTCTGGCAAATTATCAAACCTGAAGGTGTGGTGGGAATTCTTAAATCTGTACATGGTTTGTCAGAAATGTGGGTAGCTTTGGGACCTTCAAACTTGTGGCTGGCATATAAACTGTGAACAGTCTGTTCGGGACTGTGTCCTATTTTGAAAGTCTGTACTAAATCCAGATGGTTGGTATCAGAATTGCATCACAGTATTGTGATCTTTTAGGCATTTTAATACACATTAAATTTTTGTAATGAGACATGTTTCTTAGTCTACATTCCATTCCTTATGTATGTAAAAGTCTTGTATTTTCACTAATTATTACTTATGAGGATTAAATGGAAAAAATATATGTACTTAAGTCAGGTGCAATGTTTGGCTTCAAAGACAGATTCAATAAATGGAGAATATCTTTTTAAGTGATTAGCAAAAGTTAGGGCTTTTAAGATATCAATCGCACATCCTTTGGAAACATGAGAGATTGACAGTATTGACAACAACATGGCACGTTATTTCACTCACCAATTTGCAAAAGATTGAAGTGATCTGAATTTAGAGCTTTGAATTCATTGGAGTTTTATACTCTAATGACTTGCATTCATTATAAATTTAAATGAGAAATTATGTAAGTGAATAAAATGATGTATTTTTTAGTTTGGTAAGCTGATGAAATTAAAATATATATTATTCTCAATAAAACTTTGAGTGCAGGAAAAAATGAGGAAAACAGAAATCACCATTAACTAACACAGCAGTGATTGCCATGAGGTAGATCTGATGGTTGCTAAAATTAACATCTAGAAATTTAAGCAAATTCAGAATGCTTGCATGTTCATAAAAATCTTTCCCATTAGATTTGTTACTAGATGCAAAATGGGATTGGAGATTAGATCCTGGAATAGAGGCTGGTATAAAAATCGATGAAGTTTCAAAATATTCCTCTACTTACTTTATATACTATGCAAAAATTAATCTCCTAGTTTTCATCATCGTTCTATGATTATTGAAGATGTTTACATGAGAATAAGATGGATGGACAGTATGTAAGAACTTAACATTATGCTTGCAACATCATGTAACAGTAAAAGTATCTTAACTATAAACATTTTTTTAAAGCATTACTTATTACTGATTGCCAGGGTCTTTTTACTTGGGGAAGATAATTGACTCCAAAGGGAACAAGGGCAATTTTAGGAGTGATGAGACTGTTAGACTTATGTAAATCAATTGTGCTTTGAATACAAGACTATATTTAAAGTCGATCACATTATATGTCTAGGATGAATTTTTGTATATAAATTATGCCAATAAAATTATTTTTATAGTATATGATGAACTATGAAGGGTTAATGTGGCCACAATAGGGAAAGTGGAGATATGCATGCAAGCGAGTCTCTCTGCTCAAGGCTGAACACGCTGGCAAGTGAGCTGTTCTGCCAAGGAATCTGGACACAGCCTTGAGTTTAATGGTCCCTTGCTAATGAGGGAGCATTCCATTCTTTTGATAAAAGGAGAGAAGAGGGCTCTGGACAGACCTTGCAGTAAACAGAGGTTTCACTCCCCTTGGTGTATGATAACATGTATGCACCTGTGCTGTACTGAAAAGGCTTATTCATGCAGTCTGGAATTCTGCCTAGGGGGCTATATAATAATAAATGGCAATTATTGCGCAGTCTTTTCGTCCGGCCGGAGTGTGTGTGTGTGTGTCTCCTGTAAGTCACGTATGTCTTGTGTGTTTTATGTCATTTCACTTGTAATCTCCAGTAATCAACAGGACTAAAAGGTTAATATGAGGTTTTTTTTTTAAGCTACTGTAATAAATTTGTAGTTTGCAATATCTTATTCTATTTCTATACTGTTCAGCTTGTTAAAATACTATTTTAATTTGGTTCACTATGGAAATTCTTCTATAAATATAGTATAACTATGCACTGAGTTAATATATTACAAGCTAATTAAATATGAATTCAAAGAAAATGTCAGGCAAAGCCTATTGCTTCACATTCTGTGCCAGGAGAGTGTGTCAAACTCACAAATTAGTTTTATTTAATTCTAATACAGTAATAACAAAAATAGCTTTCATTCATAGCATTCTCAGATTGAATCAAACATTGCACAGTTGATATGAAATATATTTTTTAAAATACCAGAACAATTAACAGGGGTAGATATTATCATTACTTCTGATTTGGAGATTACCATACTAAAGTTTTTAGAATTGAGGAAATTAATGAACCAGAGATCAAATTGCTGGCATTCACTGGATCATAGAGAAAGCTAGGGAATTCCAGAAAAACATCTACTTCTGTTTTATTGACTATGCCAAAGCCTTTGACTCTGTGGATCATAATAAACTGTGGAAACTTAAAGATACAGGAACACCATGTCTCCTGAGAAACCTGTATGCGGGTCAAGAAGCAATAGTTATAACTATATGGAACAACTGATTGGTTCAAGATTGAGGAAGGAGTATGACAGAGCTGTCTACTGTCACCCTGTTTATTTAACCTATATGCTAAACACATCATGAGAAATACCAGGTTGGATGAGTTACAAGTTGAAATCAAGATAGACAGGAGAAATACCAACAACCTCAGATATATAGATGATACCACTCTAGGGAAGAAATTGAAGAGGAACTAAAGAGGCTCTTGATGAGGGTGAAGGAAGAGAGTGAAAGAGACAGCTTAAAACTCAATATCAAACATAAAAAAATAAAAATAAAAAAACTAAGATCATGGCACCCAGCCCCATTACTTCATAGCAAATAGAAGGGGAAAAAAGTGGAAGTAGAGACAGATTTCTTCTTCTTGAGTTCTAAAATCACATGGCTGCAGATGATGACTGCAGCCATGAAGTCAGAAGACATTTGCTTCTTGGCAGGAGAGCGATGACAAATCTAGACAGTGTGTTGAAAAGCAGAGACATTACTCTGTGGACAAAGGTTAGTATAGTCAAGGCTATGGTCTTCCCAGTGAACACGTTCAGTTTTGAGAGCTGAACCACAAAGAAGGCAGAGCATCAAATAATTGATGCCTTTAAACTGTGGTGCTGGAGAAGACTCCTGAGAGTTCCTTGTACAGTAAGATCAAACCAGTCAATTTTAAGGGAACTCAACCCTGAATACTCCTTTGAAAGACTGATGTTGAAGCTGAAATGTCAGCATTTTGTTCATCTGATGCAAACAGCTAACTCATTGAAAAAGTCCCTGATGCTGGGGAAGGTTGAGGGCAGAAGGAGAAGAGGGTATCAGAGGATGAGATTGTTGGATGGCATTACCGATGCAAAAGACATAAACTTGGGCAAGCTTCAGGAGATGGTAAGGGATAGAGAGGCCTGGTATGCTGCAGTCCATGGGGTCACAAAGAGTTGGAGACAACTGGAAGACTGAACAGCGACAATAAAATTAATGAATGCACCCAACTAGTGTGTGCTGGAGCCGAGATCCAAACCAGAGTCTAAGACTTCACTCTTAGGCAATATAATGATCAAAATATGGGATTCCTTTTCTACCGTAGTTTAAAATATGTGAATTTTTAAATTCTGTTTCTACCAGGTTACTAACACACTAGTCTTATCCCCACACAGTACAATATTTCAAAGTATTTTCTAAAAGAATAGGATCCAAAATCTTTCTCTTCTTTTTTCCTGCTAAGTATTATCAAATCTAAAAATTACAACTAAAGAGAGAAGCAATCAATTAAAGTTTAATTTATCTTGTTTTCTCAAAAACTAATCTCTAATCACAAAACTGTAACTGGCTAATTCAACCTATTATCATTTGTTAGAAAACAACATTTGGGGTTAAGGTAGACCTCAGAATGTAAGCAGCAATGCATCATGTTCAAATAGCCACAAGATTAGAGATTCTTCTTTTTTTTTTTTTTAAATAATCCTGGTTTCAATAATGTCTGACCTCATAACAACATTTATATCTCATTCTTTATGCAAAGAAATATATTTAACTAATACAGGGAAAAGGAATCGGGCTTTCTTGATGGCTCAGTGGGTAGAGTCCACCTGCAATGCAAGGAGCCATCAGAGACATGGGTTTGATCCCTGGGTGGGAAAGATCCCCTGGAGAAGGAAATGGCAACCCATTCCAGTATTCTTGTGGGAATAATCCCGTGGACAGAGGAGCCTGGATGGCTACAGTTGTTGGGGTTGCAAAGAATCAGACACGACTGAGCACACATGTGAGGGAAAAAGGATAAATTTATGTAGAAAACATTTGTGGTTAAAAATCACACTTTGAAGGTTTCAAAACTAAGACTTAAAACAATTAACCAAACTTATTCTATGAACAAATCCAAATGTATTCAATGTCTTATTTTACCTTTCCCATTTAGCAAAACTTTACTCTATGTGTGCTAAGTCACTTCAGTTCAGTACATTTCAGTCGCTCAGTCGTGTCCGACTCTGCGACCCCATGAATTGCAGCACACCAGGCCTCCCTGTCCATCACCAACTCCTAGAGTTCAGTCAAACTCACATCCATCGAATCGGATCTGGTCCTGTGGCCACTGCTGAGTTTTCCAATTTGCTGGCAAAATGATTACAGCACTTTCACAGCATAATCTTTCAAGATTTGAAATAGCCCAACTGAAATTCCATCACAGTCATGTCCAACTCTGCAACTGTATGGATCATTGTCCACCAGATTCCTCCATCCATGGGATTCTCCAGGCAAGAATACTGGGGTGAGTCTTGCTCTGCCCTCCTCCAAAGGATCTTCCTGACCCAGGGATTGAACCCAAATCTTTTATGTCTCCTGTTTTGGCAGGTGAGTTCTTGACCACTAGTGCCACCTGAGAAGCTCTTTATGCAATTTTAGTGCTGCTTCACTTAACATTTACTCAGGGCTAGAAATTCTTAAGACTAGTGTAAAGCCCAGACTGTTTCTAAATATCTTAATAATGGACTATTTATTCAAACACATATTTATTTAGTACTTAAATAAAATCCATAAACAATATTAGATTAAATAAGCCTTCAAATATTGTTCTTCTTCATTTAAAGAGTATGAGGTAAATTAGAGCAGTTAGACCCATTTCTAAATGTTATTCAAATCACCTTTTTACCCAAGGATTATTTTTACTGCTATGCACATGAGTAATGTACAATAATGAACTTGTTATATTATAGATTCTTATCATTTATTTTGATATGCTGTTCCAATCTGCATATATATATACATAATATATCTTATTATCATGCAAGAAGTATAGCAGTTAGGTAAAATCTCAGGTTCTAGCCACTTTCACCCTCAGTGATAACTTCATCTATTTTCAGCTGAGATTCCATGGTTCAGATTTATAATCACTTGAAAAACTCTGAATCTATTATCCCTTTGCCTGCCACAGTCATCTAACAAAAGTCCAATTCAATTTATACCCATTTATCTACCTATTTCATATCTATACTTAAAGAGGCTGATTGAGGCTGGAGTGAGTTTCTTAACTGATGAACTTGTCTCATGTTTCATGGTGAAAAAACACAAACAAATATTCCTGTTGGGATGAAAAGCTAACCTAGCCACAGTGCATAAAGTCCAATAGCTTTACATTTTCTCTAGAATGTTAGTTAAATAGGCATCTCTGCCCTTTGGTGTATCCAATACCCTATTTCACCTTGCTCATTTAGCAAAACTTTCCTACACCCTTTTGTTAATTCCAATAGTCACTTCTCTCAAGAACATCTAATTTCTTCATTCAAACTTTTTTGATCTTTTTATAGATGTTTTCCAGACCTTTTCTTCCAATACTTCTGTCAATGTATAGTGATGCTTCTTGTAAAAAATATGTTCATTGGCTTCCTTTTTGAAAAATCTAAGTTGATAATATTTTCCTTTCATTGATGTGCTAACCTATTTACATTTAATGTAATTTCTAAATGGACCGCCTTAATATTTTTTCTATTTGTTTCATCTATTCTTTAAACTTTTATTCTTTCTTATTTGTTTTTATTTGTTCAATGTTTTTTCACTTCAATTTCTCCTTTAGCATAATTTTATTTACATGATTTTTATTCTGCCTCTGCCTCATAGACTTACTACAATTTATCTGTTTGACCATTTACTAACCAATGCTAGAAACTATTACTTAATCCAATTTAATTCCTCTACTCTTTGCACTACAAATCTCATAAATTATATTGATATAAATTAATAACCTCACAGGACATTCAGTTTAGTTCAGTCCAGTTCAGTCACTCAGTCACGTATGACTCTTTGTGACCCCATGAATAGCAGCACGCCAGGCCTCCCTGTCCATCACCAACTCCCGGAGTTCACTCAGACTCACGTCCATTGAGTCAGTGATGCCATCCAGCCATCTCATTCTCTGTTGTCCCCTTCTCCTCCTGCCCCCAGTCCCTCCCAGCATCACAGTCTTTTCCAATAAGTCAACTCTTTGCATGAGGTGGCCAAAGTTTCAGCTTTAGCATCATTTCCTCTAAAGAAAGCCCAGGGCTAGTCTCCTTCAGAACGGACTGGTTGGATCTCCCTTGCAGTCCAAGGGACTCTCAAGAGTCTTCTCCAACACCACACTTCAAAAGCATCAATTCTTTGATGCTCAGCTTTCTTCACAGTCCAACTCTCACATCCATACCTGACCAATGGAAAAAACCATAGCCTTGACTAGAAGGACCTTAGTTGGCAAAGTAATGTCTCTGCTTTCTCATTATTGACATTTAAATTGTTTAAGTCTATGTTCACTTATTATTACTCTAATTTTAACTCTATAATGACCTTCTTTTCAAAATTGAAAAGCAATGAAAAATAGCTAGCAAGGTAACACAACTATTTTGAATCTTAGAATTCAAATCCAAATTTCTAATAAATTCCTGTTTTAAAATGTTCTTGGTATTTGTTTATCAGGCATGGTGAGATACACAGACACAGAAATCACTGTTATGAAAGAAAAAAATTTTATTCACAGTTTCTTGGAGACAGGAAGCATGGCGCATCTTACATGGCCACATGAGGAAATGCCAGGGTTTATCGCAATACAGAGGAAGGAAGGGGGAAATGTAGACCATAGCCTTATGGTGGTTTCTTTGAAAGAAATAGATGAGGTAATTAGCAGGCTAAGCAGGTTTGGATTGGATGGTTTAAGTAATTTCATCAGATTCTGAAGTGTATGACCTGTCCTGAGTTGTCTGCTATTTGTGCCTGGGTGATTAGGGGACATAATCTTTCTCCAGTGTTTTTTTTTTTTATTATTATTCTTTACAAAGAAACATAAGGTCAGAGGGATGGGGATGGGAAAGCAGACAAAGGTCTTAACCTCTTTCCCTAAGGTTACTATAGCCATTTTAAATAAACTCAGTTTATTCTCTACCCCAGTTCTACATGGATAAATTTTCTTGACCTTCAGAGAGACTGAAGAAAGTCTCCCATTGCTCCATTTGTTGAGATGCTAGATCAGTGCTTCTGCATTCCTTGTAGAATCCATTCTTGCTCAGTCATTGCCAAATGTTGCATTGTTCTGTATTACCCAGGGTGTTGGAAGAACAATATTCTTAAGTGTGGGGTAAGTTGTCTCCAGAATACAGAGGTCTACTAAGATTGTGTTTCCTTCTTCATAGCAGTGGTTACAAGAAGCAGTAATCGTCTCTTACTTTAGATTGGGATTTACTGGCACGTTCGTGATACCTGAACCTCTGAAAACATTACTGAAGTCCAGTCTTTGATTCTTATAGGATTTATCACCTACCCTCTAGTGTGTATCTTCCTTATCATGATCTCTACCATACTAGGCACTCTTGATTGCCTTTCGGGGTTATGATGCTATCATTAATATATGGGATCAATGTGCTGTTCTGTAGTATTACTAAATAATTCAGATCTCTGTGCATTATTTTGATAAAGGATGCAAGACATTGGGCAACAAGAGGAGGTTGATGCTTTGCAGGCTTTGTTAGCTGACTCTAACAATGGCATGCTATCTGACAAGGTGGAAGATAAAGCTTTAATGACTTGTGATAGTACATATAGTACATAGTCATTCTCCAAGACACATTCAGTTTCTGAGCGACAAGACTAGTAAATTTAATGGATATATAAAGAGTGATCAGGACTATCTCCATGAATTCTTTAGATCATTAAGGGTAGCTTAATCTCTACAGCTTCCCTGAAATTACACACACACACACACACACACACACACACACACATATATATATAGCATTTACTGTCCTGGTCAGGAGTGGAGGGTTGCTAGTTTCAGATGTCAAAACATGATAAGGTAGATAGCACTATATGCTAAGGACTCTATGGAGGGATTACTCTAGCAGCCAGTTATGTAACTCTGATGACCAGGTAGTTCTATGCAGTCACTTGATTCACTGTTGAGAATTTTAAACACAAATTCATTTATACATTGTCTCCATCTGCTGCAACTATAAACTAAAGGACTATGATGATGCAAGTATCCATGTATCAATGCCAACTTGGACTGAGTGTTCAAAATGCTTTATTCCTCTTTCCTATACAAATGGATAAATTTTATTTCATTTCTCTATTTTTTTCCATTACTGTAAAGATCTTTCACATCCTTCCCATCCCAATGGAAGTAAACACCACTTTGTTTTTTTAACATTGGTTTAGTTAAAACTAGCCAAGCAAAATATCTTTCCATACCAAAGATTCAATTCAGTTAAGTGGCTCAGTCATGTCTGACTCTTTGTGACCCCATGAATCACAACACGCCAGGCCTCCCTGTCCATCACCAACTCCTGGAGTTCACTCAGACTCATGTCCGTCGAGTCTGTGATGCTATCCAGCCATCTCATCCTTTGTCGTCCCCTTCTCCTCCTGCCCCCAATCCCTCCCAGCATCAGAGTCTTTTCCAACGAGTCAACTCTTCGCATGAGGTGGCCAAAGTACTGGAGTTTCAGCTGTAGCATCATTTCTTCCAAAGAAATCCCAGGGCTGATCTCCTTCATAATGGACTGGTTGGATCTCCTTGTAGTCCAAGGGACTCTTAAGAGTCTTCTCCAACACCACAGTTTAAAAACATCAGTTCTTCAGCACTCAGCCTTTACCAGCTGGTAATTACTTGACTTGTGATCGTACATAGTCATTCTCCAAGACACATTCAGTTACCAAATTTTCTATGCCTTTCTTTTGCTTCTAATTTTTCCATACACTTTTTTTGCTGATAAAACTTGCACATCTGATCTATGCTCTTTCAGATGCATATTATCTGGATCATTTTGCCCCAGTTTATATTAGTGCCATTTACAGTAGGGTGATGTGCTTAGTTGCTCAGTCATGTCTGACTCTTTGGGATCCCATGTACTGTAGCCTACCTGGCTCATCTGTCCATGGGGATTCTCCAGGCAAAAATACTGGAGTCGATTGCCATACCTTTCTCTAGAGGATCTTCCCAACCCAGGATTTGAACCCAGGTCTCCCACAGTGCAGGCAGAGTCTTTACTGTCTGAGCCACCAAGGAAGTCCTTTCGTTTCATAGATGGATATTTTTAAAAGTGCATAGCTGACTCACTTGATTTAAGCAGTTTTCTAGTTCTCCTTGCCTCCTTTTCAGTATTCCTTTTCCAGCTCCAGATCTAGTTTGCTAAGGAGAAAGTAGAAAAATATACAGCTCATAAAATCATTCATTTTCCCAAGTGACTACTGGTCATCCCTATGATTTTTTGAGCTATTAAAGCTTTGGGAAATATTTTTATCTGTTAAATAAGTATAGTGATAGATATCTTTAAATATATGGCAAGTGTTGACAATATATCACATTTGATTGATTTCAGTACATACAATTTTTACATTTTAACCCACAGAAACTGAAATTAATTTTACATGGTATGACATCTTAAAATTGCTGCTAGCCAATTCAAATTTGTCATTTTTTTAGTGAAAATATATTAACACTCTCTTGAGTTTGAGTCAATGAAATGCAGAACAAGATTCTTATAACAGGTAAGTTTTTGTTGTTGCTAATATTGTTAAGACAAATTTAAATAACTTAAAGCAAGAAAGAACTTTCTACACTCAGAAGTGATAGCTCAGATGTAGAATCATTAGACACAACTTTCTCTGGTAGTTCCAGTAGTGTAACAAGGGCTGTTTCTCCCCCATCTTTCACCTCTGCTTCCCTAACACAGCTTTACTCTTCAGAATACATGTGGCGTCTCCTTGTTCCCCAACCACATATTCACAGCAATACCCAGTCCTCATGGTGATTTCAAAATGTTCCCTCATTGCTTAAAAAAATTGCAGCAGTTCTCAAATCGTCACAGCACAATTCTGAGAGTGAGTGACAGAGATGATTTTTCACAGAAATTGGAATAATGTCACCTTGCTTTTCTTTTCACTTGAATAGCTTGCTTCCTCTCCCTGGATTAGTTCATTATGGCTAGGGAAATGGAATGCATTGAATCAGTTAAGGCAACCAGGGGCTACTAGAACCAATGCTAAGGTAAATCCCACACAACGCAATTTGGTAAATTTATTAATTCATTGATTTTATTCCCATTACTCTTTTGAAAAATTCTAATGAAAGTTTCCAAGTACTGCTATATAGCCAAATGATAGTTAATTTATAATCCTTATATTATTTAGCCTAATTCCTCAGAGCTGTCTAAAATACTTGATGAATTTTTAAGACAAAGCTCTCTGGGTTTTTTTTTTGCCTATCGTACTAGATCTTTCTACTCATGCTCAAAGAATGTTTTGTTTTCACAAAAATAAGTCCAAATCACAAATTTTTACACATTTTTCTGTTTAGAAAGCCCTAATTCTAGGTCTGTTATCCTGTCTGACCCCCATTTATGCTTATTCTATATGTGGCTTCATCTATTACCATGGCTTTAAATACTCTTTCAGCACTAATGAATCCCAAATGTATGTAACCATCCCTGACCTCATTCTTGAATTTCAGATTGATATATTCAATAGTTGTTGTGACATTTCACCTGGAAATAAAAATTTCAAGCTCAATGTTACAAAAATTTGACTGTTTCACTAATATCTGCCTTTAACTCCAGTATTATTCTATCAGTAAGTGATATGAACATTCACTCATTTACTCAAGAGCAGAATCCCACATCTGACTAATCTTCAGATCCTGTTGACTCTACAATCAAAATATATTCCAAATGCAACTGTAAGTCACTGCTTGCTTAGAATCCACCTTAGTGAAAGTCATCATCTCTACTGGGATAATGCCAATTAGTCACTCCTTAAACAACTTCTAGAATATATTCTAAAGGAGGAGCCAGAGTAACCATTTTTGAGACAGATTGTGACATTTTTCTGTTTAAAATCATCAAGTAGCTTTCTAATCACATTTAGAACAAATCTTAAGTAATCATTATAGTGTACAAGGAATTATGTGATCTCTATGCCTTGCTGAAGGCAACAGGAGAAGAAAGCAGCTGAAGATGAGATGGTTAGAAAGCATCACCAGTTCAATGGACATGAATTTGAGCAAACTCTGGAAGACAGTAAAGGACAGAAAACTCTGACAGGTTACAGTTAGTGGTGTCACAAAGAGTCGGACACAACTGAGTGACTGAACAACAATACAAATGCTTTTCTGGTATTATCCTTTATTTCCTGTGCTCTAATCATACTGATTTCCTCACTGTTTCTTGAAAATTCCCTGATTACTCCCTGAGGCTTCACAGTTGCTGTTTCTTCTGTTTGGCCAATGTGTGCATCCTCCAAAACTTTTATGATTTATTCCTTCACGACATTCAGTTTCTTCACCTCTTGAGAAAGGCTTTTCCTCGTTTTTCTAAACAACATACTGTTTTATTCTTCTTTATCATTCCTAACATGACCTGCCATTACACTTAGAGGTATTGCTCATTTGTTTACAAACCCACAGATATGAGGTCAGGAACACTCATGGGTGTTCACAAGGGACATGAGGGAAAGAAGCTGCTTTTTTCTGTGTAATTCTCTACCTTCAACAGTTATATATATATATATATATATAT
>SJYC01080690.1:0-10506 GCA_006408675.1 Madoqua kirkii | reverse complement strand
TTTTGTGGAGTTTATTCCGTTTTGAAGTGTTCTTTTGATGAAGTAGTGAGGGAGAAAGTGTCCTCCCCATCCTATTCCGCCGCCATCTTTTTTCCTCCTCTGTCACTGGGTTTTAAAGTAACCTCCATTCTCATGTCTAAGAGCATACAGTAGCTTTGTCTACTTTGTACCTCCTGTCAATGGAATTATACAGAATATTCTATTTTGTATATGACACCTTTTCCTTAATATTATGTTCTGAGATGCATATGCTGCTTGTAATTGTGAATATTTCATGAAGAAAGTCTAGAAGTCACAGAGATTGGGAGAAAGGGGTGGGCAGTTCAGAGCCAAGAACATCCTTAGCAGCCTAACTTTGAATAGGGAAATTAATTAGCATATAAAGAAACCATCACCATTATAATCTGTAGTTTGCTAAAATATTTTCTTTGTTGTCCAAATCTCTTTTCCATTCTGTTCATGAACAAACATAAATACTACTATTAGTTTTCACTTTCACTGAGAAATATGAAGAGCTGAGGTCAGTTTAGGAAAAGATAGAATAGTACTCATTTAGAATCCTTGTTTCTATTGTTTCCACATCTATTTGCCATGAAGTGATGGGACTGGATCCCATGATCTTAGTTTTCTGAATGTTGAGCTTTAAGCCAACTTTTTCACTCTCTTCTTTCACTTTCATCAAGAGGCTTTTTAGTTCCTCTTCACTTTCTGCCATAAGGGTGGTGTTATCTGAATATCTGAGGTTATTGATATTTTTCTCCCAGCAATGTTGATTCCAGCTTGGGCTTCATACACCTCAGCATTTTCATGACGTACTCTGCATAAAAGTTAAATAAGCAGGGTGACAATATACAGCCTTGATGTACTCCTTTTCCTATTTGGAACCAGTCTGTTGTTCCACGTCCAGTTCTAACTGTTGCTTCCTGACCTGCAAATAGGTTTCTCAAGCGGCAGGTCAGGTGGTCTGGTATTCCCATCTCTCTCAGAATTTTCCACAGTTTATTGCAATCCACAGTCAAAGATTTTGGCATAGTCAATAAAGCAGAAGTTCCAGGCGTTTTTCTGGACCTCTCTTGCTTTTTCAATGATCCAGCGGATATTTGTAATTTGATCTCTGGTTCCTCTGCCTTTTCTAAAACTAGCTTGAACATCTGGAATTCATGGTTCATGTATTGTTGAAGCCTGGCTTGGAGAATTTTGAGCATTACTTTGCTAACCTGTGCGATGAGTGCAGTTGTGTGGTAGTTTGAACATTTTTTGGCATTGCCTTTCTTAGGGATTAGAATGAGAACTGACCTTTTCCAGTCCTGTGGCCACTACCCAGGATGTCTGGCTCTAGATGAGTGTGAGTGATCACACCATCGTCATTATTTGGGTTGTCAAGATGTCTTTTGTACAGTTTTTCTGTGTATTCTTGCCATTTCTTCTTAATATCTTCTGCTTTTGTTAGGTCTGTACCATTTCTGTCCTTTATCGAGCCCATCTTTGCATAAAATGTTCCCTTGGTATCTCTAATTTTCTTGAAGAGATCTCAAGTCTTTTCTATTTTATTGTTTTCCTCTGTTTCTTTGCACTGATCACTGAGGAAGGCTTTCTTACCTCGCCTTGCTATTCTTTGGAACTCTGTGTTCAGATGTTTATATCTTTCCTTTTCTCCTTTGTTTTTGGCTTCTTTTCTTTTCCCAGCTATTTGTAAGGCCTCCTCAGGCAGCCATTTTGCTTTTTTGTATTTCTTTTTCTTGGGAATGGTCTTGATCCCTGTCTCCTGTACAATGTCATGAACCTCCATCCATAGTTCATCAGGCACTCTATCAGATCCAGTCCCTTAAATCTATTTCTCACTTTCACTGTATAATCATTAGGGATTTGATTTAGGTCATACCTGAATGGTCTAGTGGTTTTCCCTACTTTCTTCAATTTACGTCTGAATTTGGCAATAAGGAGTTCATGGGTGAAGCTGTGTTCCCTCCCTGCTATTTTCCTAGGGTGAAGCTATGGTGGAGGTAATGAAGATAATGGTGACCTTCCTCAAAAGATTCTGTGCATGTACTGCTACAGTCCATGCCCCCAACCCTGCAGCAGGTCACCACTGACCCCTGCCTTCACCAGAGACTTCCAAACACCCACAGGCAAGTCTCCTATGGGGTCACTGTTCCTTTCTCCTGGGTCCTGGTGCACAACATTCTGTTGTGCTTTGCAAGAGTCAATTTCCCAATCCTATGTAAGTTCTGGCAGCTCTGTGGTGGGCTTAATGGTGATCTCCTCCAAGAAGACTTATGCAATACATACACCTAGAGCCCCTGTCCCTGTGGCTGACCACTGCTGACCCATACCTCCACAAGAGACTCTCAAACACAATTCTGTCTCAGTCTCTGTGGGGTCCCTGGGTCCTGGTGCACACAAAGTTTGTTTGAGCTCTCTGAGCTTCTCTGGTGGGAATGGGGTTTGATTTTAAACGTCAATTTTCCCCTCCTACCATCTTGCTAGGGCTTCTCCTTTGCCCTTGAATGTGAGGTATCTCCTTATAGCTGCTCCAGTGCCTACTGTCTTACTGGGGTTTCTCTGACCTTGGACGTGGGATATCTCCACATGGCTACTCCAGCAAAGTGCAGGCGCCACTCCTGACCTTAGATGTGGGAACAATGACAGACTTTATTTGTGTGTGTAAGGGGGTATGCTCCAAAATAACTGCAGATGGTGACTGCAGCCATGAAATAAAGACACTTCTTGGAAGAAAAGTTATGACCAACCTAGACAGCATATTAAAAAGTAGAGACATTACTTTGCCAACAAAGGTCCATCTAGTCAAGGCTATGGTTTTTCCAGTAGTCATGTATGGATGTGAGAGTTGGACTATAAAGAAATCTGAGAACTGGAGAACTGCTGCTTTTGAACTGTGGTGTTGGAGAAAACTCTTGAGAGTCCCTTGGACTGCAAGGAGAGCCAACTAGTCCATCCTAAAGGAGTTCAGTACTGAACGTTCATGGGAAAGACTGATGTTGAAGCAGAAACTTCAGTACTTTGGCCACTTGAAGATGAGATGGTTGGATGGCATGACTGAGTCAATGGACATGAGTTTGAGTAAATTCTGGGATTTGGTGATGGACAGGAACGCCTGGTGTGTTGCAATCCATGGGATTGCAAAGAGTTGGACATGACTGAGTGACTGAACTGAACTGAATTGAGAATCCTTGCTTTTATCTATAGGACAAAAAAAAAAGAAAAAAAAAGAAAGAAAACTGTCAGATTTTTTTAGAGTATATAGAAGAATAGCCTTTTATATAGATGATTTTCTGCTGTTGTGGTTAAGTTCCAAGAAATATTAAGAGTAAAAAATAAAGTTTTATAATAAGATATAGTTAATTCAATTGCATTCTTCACGTAGAAATTTATACAACACTATGTTCTAAGCTCTGCATTTGGTACTAGAGATGCAAAAGCAAAAGGCAGATACTGAAGATCTGAAGTTTCATGGGGATATGTGCATGTGTATGCTTTGTCACTCGGTCGTGTCTGACTCTTGGAAACCCATGGCCAATAGCCCACCAGGCTCTTCTGTCCATGGGATTCTCCAGGCAAGAATACTAGGGTGGTTTTCCATTCCCTTCTCCAGGGGATCTTCTTGCAGGGATTGAACCCCTGTCTCATTATGTCTCCTGCATTGGCAGGTAGGTACTTTACCACTAGTGGCACCTGGAAAACCCAAGTGGTAAGCTAGAGGTATGCAAATGAGCCATAGGAGTGGCACCTAATCTGGACTAGCAAGAGGTGATCCATTAGCAAGGAGACTTGCTGCTGCCAATAAGTCACTTCATTCGTGTCCTACTCTGTGTGACTCCATAGACGGCAGCCCACCAGGCTCCCCTGTCCCTGGGATTCTCCAGGCAAGAACACTGGAGTGGGTTGCCATTTCCTTCTCCAAAAGTGAAAAGTGAAAGTGAAGTCGCTCAGTTGTATCCGACCAGACTCCTCCACTCATGGGATTTTTCAAGCAAGAGTACTGGAGTAGGGTGCCATTGCCTTCTCTATAGTTGGGAAAATCTGGAAGTGAAGAAACATGAGAGGTGGAGGTCAGAATATTTCAGTTGGTTAAGGGAGCCATTGACCAAAACTGTCCACCACGGCCAGACCCTATAGTGGCCATTTGCATGGGTTGTCTTGTAAGAGGAAGTCTTGGTAACGAAAGTAGAACTAACAAGTCACCACCACCTGGAAGAATTTGGGGAAAGTCAAAAGGAGAGAGGAGACACCAGTCTGTATGCCCTACCAATCTCCCAAAATCCTTCTCCCTGGAATCCCTCTTGGCTGAGCAATGCATGTACCACCATGAAGGATGCTGAGTCAGAATGATTGGCCAGAGATGACCCAGAAATTAACCTCATTATCATAAAACCTGAGACTGCAAGCCATGTGGCAGAACAGTTCTCCTGAGTTCCCTCATTCTAATGATCTTTGCCTGGGCATTCCTTCCCAATATAGTCTCTTGCTTTGTCTCCTTGGACAATTAATTTCTGAATGTTAGACAAAAGCTCACTCTTGGGCCCTGGAAGGGGTCCTCCTTTCTGCAGCCTGACTGTATAGTTCTTATACCTGCCCCATAGAGCATGAGCAACGGCTGGTGAGAAAAGTAGCTGGAGAGACCAGTCATGATCAGTCATGGTGGTACTCTACGGCATGGCAAGAGATTGATCTAATTCCAAAGGCAGTAAGGAGCTTTGAAAAGATCTTTAAAGGACAGTGACATAATTAGTGTTGTGTTTAAAAATATCAATCAATACAATACATAGAAAACAGATTAGGAGAGAGCCAAGATCATAGCTATTTAAATAGTCTATGAAAAGTATCAGAAGGCCCAATCCACTTCAGTGGTAATAGATTCAGAATCCAGACAAGAATAAGGGGGTTACAGGGGTTCTTACAACTGAACTATATTATGTTAAAAAATAAAAGTTCAGTTGAATAAATTTGAAGATCTAAGTGACTTTATTAGGAAATTTATGAATCAGGCAGCATTCTGTCTAACAACTAGAAGAGCCTGCTGAGGGACTGTAAAGAAATGGAAGATTTTTTATAGGAAGAATGGTAGGAAATGGGAGCTAAATATTAGCAAAAAAAAAGGAGGGGTAGTTATCTTTAGGCTAGAATATTTTTTTTGTGGGGGCGGGGGTTGGGGGAGGAATGTGAACAGCCGGGGTTTTATCATGCAATTTTTCTCCTTTTCTCTGGAGGTGGAAAGGGCCCAAGTGGCAGATTATCTTATTGGTGAAAATAAAACATTCCAGATTGGTTGGTTACAATATTTCTGGGTAAGGTAAAAACTGCAGTTAGGTTAGGCCCTAAGTCTAGGTTTGGTATCATGGACGTGAACGTAAATGATGCCATTTGAGGCCTGCTGAGTATTTGTAAATACTCCAGCCTGGTATTTAAAAGTACCAGGGGGATTGTAAATATAATAAAAAAGATACAAAAAAAAAGAAAAAGGGCTGATATTACAAATATCAGGGGAATTGAAGAGTAGTATAAAAAGCCAGTGAGTCCGTAGAAATCTAGAATTATAGTTTAGAGATCTCTTAACAGTATTCCTATAATAAATAGACACATAAATCCAAATATGTCCTTTCCTTCTTCCTTAAAACCATTAGGAAGAAATAACATTTGTTGAAAGCTCATGAAAGGCACCATTGTAAGTGTTATATGCATGCTAAATGTTTAATCCTGCCAACAACAATATTAATGAGAAATTACTTTGATTTTAATTTAGGTAAAGAAAATTGACAGACAACTTGTTTAATCATACACAGCAGTGAATGGCAAAACCTAGACCTAAACTCAGGCAGTGTGGATCTTAAGCCATTCTCATCCACTGTTTATACTTTCTGGAGATATAATTTTTGATAAATAGGTTAAACATATTTTGGCTAAAGTTTTGAAAAAAAAAATGTTACTCATGTCATCAGTCCACTGGTGGCAATTCAAACCACAGAAATGGAATGAGATCATAAGAATATAATGTAAAAAGGCAGAAGAGGAGGTCCTTATTGAATATGAATGTTTAAGAGATGAGCAGAAGCTGGGGAACCTGGAAAAAAGTTGGAGAAAGAGAAACTTGATAAGAAAGTGTCAACAAAAACAAGAGAAGGGTCAATCAAGATGTTAACTTCACTAGTGCTTAGACCACGGCTTTTGAAATGGCAGTTTCAACTAGTGATGAAGAAAAAACAACATAAACTACAATGTATTAAGTTGAAAATGGAGAGGAATAATCTGAAGAAAGTTAAAGTAGTCTTTTATTTTGAAGTTAGGATTGGAAAGAAACACAATAAGTATTTAAAAGAATATGTAAAATAAACATGGAACAGAATATGATAGAATGATTTCACAAATATTCTGAAAAGAAAGAAAGAGAAGTTGAAGGTGTAAAAAGAGGAGAAATCAAAGTGATGGATCAGTACCAGAGGTGATGAGAACAAATACAAACTAGAATATATGTGAAAAGTGAGAGTGAAAGTGTTAGTCACTCAGTCATGTCTGACTCTCTGCAAGCCCATGGACCGTAGCCCACCAGGCTCCTTGCCCATGGGATTCTCCCAGCAAGAGTACTGGAGTGGGTTGCCATTTATATTTATGTTTAATATAGTAGGGAAGAATCAAGTCTCAACTGAAATTAGAAGGAATTAGATGAGAACAATTTGTTAACCGACTAGTGAGGAAAACTGTCAATAAGGGAGCAAGAAAATGCCAGCAAAGTTCTGAGGGAGCTGTTTTAGGAATGCAAGAAGCTAGCCAGTGATATATATACAAAGGTTTCTAATTAGTAACAACATATTGTTGAGCTTAGAGGCTATATTTTAAAAGAAAACAAACTGCTAATTTGGATGATTTTCACCTAAATACTGAATGAATGACCCATGTGTAGGAACTGAGTATGTAAATTTATGGATTGATTACACTTAGTGTATGTATTCGATTGTTGCAAGAAAAAGACAAGGGACTCAGCTGGTAATGGGATTAAGTGATGAAAGAAGAGATCACAAGAATTAAATTTATTCACAGGAAACTGGATATGCTGATAAAGCAGGAGAAAAAGATTGGCTGGAAACAGTGAGAGTACATTTGAAAGACAGAACATGTGGCCATGATGATGATAATGAGGGGAGAGTGATGGAAATTAGTCATTTAAGAAGTGTAGAGATAAAAAGCTACAGTGTGAAAACAGAAGAAAAAAATTATATAAGGTATATACATGGGCCATTCACATATATGGTGAAGTCATGTGAGAAGATGCCAGAGAAGATTCTAATCATCAAGATTTAAAGGGGATAAATTAGAAGCTTGGCAGATAAAGAGGGAGAAGAGTGATACTGGATAGGATGGACAAGTATCAGGAAATTTTAAAGATGGAAGACATTTACATAGGATAAAAGCAGAAGTGGAAAGCTATGGAAAAGTCAATCTTCACTTGAGCTAAGTGGAGAATGGTAGAGTGAACACTCGTGATGAATGCAGGAACAGCTTAATATTAGAGGAAACTTAGGTTCTAGTGAAAGACAACCGATTGGTGGAGAATACTGCTGAAGATGTGTGGGAGTTGTTCCCATAGAATAGAGATTCTGTAGAGAATAGTAGGGAAAATGACAGAAAGAGGAATTTGGATGGGCCTAGGAAGAGAACAAAGACACTGAAAAGCATGGAAATTAGATTAAGTCAGCGGTCAGCTACCCTAGATTTGACTTCTACTTGGCAGTCACCAAAAAAACTAATTGCAAACATCCAATACATGGAATTTATCAGTCTAAATTTCTCAGTGGATACTAGAAACTTTTTTTTTCAAGTGTAAGTGGAGATGTCAACCTGGAGTTTTTAAATAGCCATATAATTCACACTCTGAAAACTTTACTGAGGACAGCAAAAGAAACATTAAGGAATTGCTAGGCTCCGTCCAAGGAGAACTTGGCCCCTTTGGGCAAAGTTAGTTTTTTGTTTAGAAGTTCACCTGAGTGAGAAATAACAGCTGCTTTGGGTCTGCAGCAGCTTATCAGCTTCTCTGAGGGTGTTACCTAGAGCAAGGTTTGATTCCGCTGTGTATGTAAAAGTTGCTCAGTCACATCCAACTCCTTATGACCCCATGGACTATAATACTAGAGTGAGTAGCCCTTGCCTTCTCTAGGGAATCTTTCCAGTCCAGGGATGAAACCCAGATGTCCCATATTGCAAGCAGATTCTTTACCAGCTGAGCCACAAAGGAAGCCTTGATTCTACTGTAAATCAGATCTAATCATTCCATTATGAAGACTAGCAGCCTCTAATACAGAAATCAGTCCTGTAGCCCTTCCTCACATGGCCTTAAGTTTCTAGACTAGCTGTGGAGTGTCAGACAAACCACTTTTTACACAAAAGCAATGAGATGGGCTAAAGGGACAATTTGTTGGAAAATCTGAGTTAGAAATTGATGGCCAAGTTTTTTGTTTGTTTGTTTGTTTGTTTGTTTGTTTGTTTCAGAAATGGCTGATGGCTCAGACAGTAAAGCATAAGCCTGCAATGTGAGAGACCTGGGTTCAGTCCCTGGGTTGGGAAGATCCTCGAGAGGAGGAAATGGCAACCCACTCCAGTATTCTTGCCTGGAGAATCCCCATGGACAGAGGAGTCTGGGGGGCTACAGTCCATAGCATCATATAGTTGGACATGACTGAGTGAGAAAGTGCAGGCGCACGCGCGCGCGCACGCGCGCACACACACACACACACACACACACACACAACATATCTGTGGAGGGTAAAAGAGAAAATAGTTTATAGTTTTACTACATTGGAAATAACAGAGACTTCGGAGCAGACCAAACCTAGATTAAAGTTCACAAGTGTGACACAGCTGCTCACTGATGTAGGAAAAATATTATATAGCATCTTGAATTTTCTAGTTACACATAAAATTGTAGTAATAAAATTATTTTGAAAAAGATGCCTATCAGTCTGCCTGAAAGATTAATATTATAGGACTCAGTGCAGTTTGAATACCCTCTAAAATTGAATTGTGGAATAATCAAATAATAAATAGTTTAACATGCTACAATGACATCAACCACTAGTAAAATTCATATTACATTTTTATAGTTTCTAATTTTTCGTGTGTGATAAACCAAAAGTTTAAAGAAGTACTTTCATCATTAGCCTGTTCTTTAGAAGGACTTCTTCAGGATCATTTTGACAAAGTTCTTTGATGACATTTTTGAGGAACTGATGAATTGAGATGCTATCTTTTTAACCCACTTAACAGATAATCTTGAAATAATTATAGATTCACAGGAAGTTGCAAAGATAGTATAGTGAGGTTCAGTGCAAACTTTATCCTGGCTCCTCCAATGGTTATACCTTACATAAATATAGTACAGTATCAAAACTAAGAAACTGACATTGGTACAATTGGCACATATAGTTTTATGTTGTTTTATTATATGTGCAGATTCATGTAATCACCACAGCAATCAAGATACTTAGCCACTGCATCAGCATAAGGGTCACCTCATGGTACTTCTTTATTTGTCAAATCCCACCCTTACTATCCTCAGTCCCTGGTAACCACACATATGTTTTTTTTATCTCTGTATTGTTATGATTTTAAAAATTCATGTCATGGAATTATATAGTAGTTGGCAGCCTTTTGAGATTGGCTTTTTT
The DNA here is from genome assembly GCA_006408675.1 of Madoqua kirkii. Taxonomy (NCBI): domain Eukaryota; kingdom Metazoa; phylum Chordata; class Mammalia; order Artiodactyla; family Bovidae; genus Madoqua; species Madoqua kirkii. Next base: position 832 of record SJYC01080690.1, on the reverse strand, counting down.
GCTCAACATAATAGCCTTGAGATACATACAAGTTGTTGTATATACCAATAATTCACTTGTTTTTATTCCTGAGTAGTATTCCATGGCAATAAAAATACCACTATTTGTTAAATCATTCACCCACTAAGGGACATTTTGGTTGTTTCCAGTTTCTGGCTATTACAAATAAGGCTGGTATAAACATCTACAAGTTTTTGTGTGGGTAAAAGCTTTTGCCTTCTGGATAAATACCCGAGTGCATCTGGTGGGTTGTAAGGCAAGAGCATGCTTTATATGTGTATGCATTTATGTGTCTATGAAACATGTTTGCCAGAGTGAAAATATCTTCCAGAATGACTGTATCATTTTTACATCCTCACAAAAAACATATAAGAAATCCAATTTTCCTGAAACCTTGTATTTGATATTACAGCTATTTTATTTTTAGTTTTAGCCATTCTGATAGATGAATAGTACTAGCTCTTCATGTTTTTAACTTAGCCTTTCCTTGAAAGGTAATGTTATTCAATATCTTTTTATATATGCTTATTTCCCATCTATACTTCTTTGGTAAAACATTTCTTCATGTCCTTTGATAATTTTGTAATTGGATTGTTTACTTTTGTTTTTCTGTTGAGTTTTGGATGCTCTTTAAATATTTTTAAATATTAGTCTCTGTCTCTTATACACATCTAGATGTGTATAAGAGACAGTCTCTATAGTTGGGAAAATCTGGAAGTGAAGAAACATGAGAGGTGGAGGTCAGAATATTTCAGTTGGTTAAGGGAGCCATTGACCAAAACTGTCCACCATGGCCAGACCCTATAGTGGCCATTTGCATGGGTTGTCTTGT